>JABWIB010002009.1:33467-46583 GCA_016617825.1 Platyplectrum ornatum | reverse complement strand
TCCAGATCCAAAACCAAAACCCACAAGGGCGGTTTTGGCAAAACACATCCAGATCCAAAACACGAAGGGAGATCCAGATCCAAAACCAAAACCCAAAAAAATGCCTGGCGCACATCACTAGTGTGATATTGAACTCCCAGCTGACAATGTGGGACGTATGTGTACGGGCTGTACCGAAAAGCAACAGAACCAGCCGTCTAATATGGATGAGTTTTTTGACAGAATGAAATCAGTACTGTCTGACACTTTCCTAGACACTTTTCTAGTAAAAGACCCAGACCCCTCACCAGTGATATTTCAGAGGGTTTGGATTTAGAGGTGATTGAAGAGACACCGGAGAGGTCTTACTTGTCTGAGGAGGAGCCTATGCAGGATCTCATGTTTAAGGAATCTAAGAGGAAGGATAAAGTGTTCCCTCTTTCTCAAACACTTCAGGAGGCAGTTTCAGAGGAATGGCGCATTCCGGATAGAAGGCTTATGTCTGTCTCCAAACTCCATCGTATGTATCCGTTTCACCTGTCTGATGTGAAAGCTTGGGAAGAGCCTCCTAAGGTGGATGCAGCCATTGCAAGAGTTGCTTTAAAAACTACCCTGCCTTTGGAGGACGTTAATGTGTTCCAGGATAGTATGGAGAAGAAGATGGAACTGGAATTAAAGAAACAATTTTCTGTCTTGGGAGCAGCGCTTAGACCCATTGCAGCCAGCACCACCAGAATTCTAAGAGTTTGAAGTCCAAAAATTGAGAGATCAGGTACCTTACCTTGTCTGGTAAATAATCTGCTAAAGACCAGAAAGCCAGTGACTTCCCTTACCTACAGCAGAATCTGGAAGTGTTATATTTATTTCTGCAGAGATAAGAATTTGTCATCTGAGGAGATTACGTCAGTATTGGAGTTCCTCCAGGCAGACCTGGACTTTGGCTTAGTGGTGAATTCTTTGAGGGTCCAGATTTCAGCAATCAGCGCAATTCTGGATGTCAACCTCTCACAGAACAAATACATTGTCAGATTTATCCAGGCAGCTATGAGGATTAGACCAACCCTCAAATCCCCGCTAGCACCATGGGACTTTGAATTTGGTGCTCAATTTTCTCATGGATGCCCCTTTTGAACATCTCAGAGATGCTTCTATTATGGTCCTTACCTGGAAGGTTGTCTTCCTAGTTTCCATCACATCTGCTCATCGCGTTTCTGAGCTTCAGGCCCTATGGTGTGAGGAGCCTACCTGAATTTCCTGGCGGACACAGTAGTTCTCAGAACAAACCCTGAATTCCTACACAAGGTCGTGTCGGATTTTCATCTCAACCAGGAAATCATTTTACCATCCCTGTGCCCTCACCCAAGGACTGACATGGAACGCAAGCTACATTCTCTGGATGTTAGACGAGCTTTAAAAATCTACATTGAGAGGACTGCTTCTTTTAGGAAGGCCAAAAATCTTTTTGTCTTAGTCCAGGGCAAGAATAGGGGCTTGGCGGCTTCAAAAGCCCCAATTGCCAGGTGGTCGAGGCTTGGTATCTTAGAAGCTTATAGGCTAAAAGGGGAGTCCCCTCCTGTATGTCTCAGGGCCCACTCTACCAGGGCAGTGTCTACCTCTTGGGCTCTCAGGGAGTCAGCCTCAGTTCAGGACTTATGTAAGGCCGCAGAAATAATGTAACACTGACAACTACGTATATCACTGTGATGTGCATTTTCCTGGTGTTGATGTTTTTATTATTCTCTTTTTATTACATGGTGCTTTAAAGGTTTGGCGGTATTATACGGAAGGCATTATTTTTTCATTTATGGGATAAAAACATGGAAAATGTACAGCATATTATAGTACATTTTTCCATACTAAAGTATTCTTCTGTGTTACAGATGATGCAAGTGGTTAATCCCAACAGCCACCTAGCCCATTGTACTGATTAATTCCCCATGTTTACTTTACCTATTGCTTACACAGTATCTGCTACCACCCAAGGTGTATGCACAAACTATTGCTGGAGGCCTTCAGTTTATCCTTTAAACTAACCTATCACAACTGTAGCAGATTTGTCATAAACCCAATATTACCTCTCCTGTTACAATTATGTACTGTTTATAAACCAAGCTATTCAGCACATGAATCTGACAGGAACTTAGTAATGGTATTTAATATGACAAATAATCACAGTGATCAAGTACAAAAATAATAAAAACAATAATAATAAGACACACAGTATGCTCACAGTTTCTTATAAAATAAAAAATGGAGGCATACAGAAACTTACAGGAACGTTTTCTGGGCTCAAGGATGGCACAATGGTTTTGGGATATTCTTTATCAGTGTCTACACTGATGAGGGGCAATCACCCCGAAACAGTTGTCTGTAGATGCGCACAACTCTTCCTTAAGGAAGTGTTGGTTACTGGCTTGGCATTTATCCCAGTCATGTTCAAAGGCTCCTTTGTGAGTCGGATGTGACTAGAGNANNNCCTCTTCCAATAGATGGNNNTAGAGATTCTGCTTCTTTNCTTCTTCCCCAGAGGCTATTTATTTATTCAAATTTTAGTGGAGCATGACGGCCTATAGGTCTCCACACACCTTCATGGTGTTTCTCCTTAAGGAGAATGTTTATCCCCCTTGACTGTCCTCAAGAAGTGCACACATCCATAACCACAGATTTCATATTTAAATCTCATATGGCCCTCTCGGCTCCCTCCTTTTGGAATGTGATATTTGAGGCTGGTAAAACCAACAGATATATAAATAAATATATATTGTATATATAATATGTCCCTACAGACACCAAGGCTATAAACCATCAGAGACTGATTGTCTGGTTAAAACATCAATTGAAGGTGAAGCTTTCATATTTAAAATACATATTTATGTACATACAAGTGATGGACCAATACTGCAAACACACCAACACACATTGTAGTATATTTTGCCATAAATAAGTATTATTCTTAAATAAGCATTTTTACGTGAATGGCAAATCATAAATGCCAATCAGAGTGTGAGATTTATGTATGGAAAAGTCAATAAATTGGCTATGTTGCAGCTTTCACATTTTGGACAAGTGTGAGCATGATACGTACTTAATGTATAACATACAATTTGCACGTACCTTACAACAAGCTGTATTTATTTGTATTATTTACCTGTTTGCTTTTGTTAGACAAAGTTCTCACTCTTTGAAGCATGGTGTCAAATGATCATAAGGTGGCCTTTTTTAAATTATGTTATCATAAAGTCCAGTTCCAAATAAGCAAAACTTGCAGGTAAACAGTATAGAAGTCAGTATGAGATATAGTACCTCTACTGGGAGGCAGCTTTTCAAGGAACTTTCTCTGGAGTCCAGGAGAGTCTCCCAGACATTCAGAGAGAGTTGACAAGTAAGTGATTTACACTGTCTCCCTATCTCAATTTTTATGTCCCGGACAGTCTGATGATCCAAACCTGTTCTGGCACATGGGAATTGGTGAGTTAGAAACATTTAATGGTTCAGCCCTAACCTGGACGTGTCAATCTGAATGTAACTGAAATTAGATCTCTCCCATTATTTATTAAACACATAATTGTGCCACCATTAAATTTGGTTTAAACACTAACAATCGTCTATCAGTATCTGACGTGGGACACTAAATCAAACAATACCCTGTCTAAAAATATTACTTTCCATGTGAATGAAGAGCAACAAAAAATACCTAGACACAGAAAAGCAAATTACGATATTCACTAAAAATGGTTATACAACAGCAATGCAAAAAAAGCATTCCCTAATATAAAACAGAGGTAATGAAATCTGACTATTCTCTGTCTTTTTTTCACATTACTTTCCTTGTAAAAACTCAGCTTGTTTTTTTTATCGCAGACTTCCGAGGCATTGAATTAAAATGTCTAAATAAGATTGCTGCGTTTGGGGTAAGACCAAATTGAGACCAAGTTATTTTTGTGGGTACAGTGACTGTAACAATACCATGGAGGGTATTCAATATGTAAATCATAAGTCTTATTCTCCTATGGTGGGTGTTTTCTTCAAATAGTAAATGATCTGTCTGCTTCTCACATGTTGGTCACACAGTTCTTCACGATCTATGTGCTACTCTCTCTGTTTCTCTTTCCAAATATAATGTTGGCTCTATGTCATGGATGCTGTGCATTAAGCCATTTGTTTTGTAGCTCTTTCTATTATCACCCCAAGGTTCTAATCCATTTTGCTACCTGCCAGAGAAGTCTGCTAAGCATGTTCTAGGGAAATTCTGTTCTTTTCACCCTAAACTGTTTTGACGTTGTTCTGAGGCATGATAATAATATACAGGGTTGCAAAAATAAAATCAGTTTTAACTAAACGGTTTCATTTTAGAGCTTTACACATTACAAAACATTAATCATTTTTGAAGTGAATAGTATTAGAATGAACTCTGTAATAAAATAAATACACACTAAACACATGAAGTGAAGCGAAGGGGAGAGGTCAGGAGGAGAGGTAGATTGAAAATTAGTAAATTGGTATTGAAAGCCATAGGAGTTAATGAGAGTGCCTAGTGAGGTAGTGTAGAGAGAGAAGAGAAGAGGGCGAAATACAGAGGGGCCGATTCAGTTGTTTAGCAAGTCGCAAATTATTTAGTCACGTTATTTTGGTCATCCATTCGTGCCCAATTTATCACGGGATTCAAATGTTTAGTCATGACTTAAATTTCGCGCCTTATTTTAATCATTAGCGTTAAAAATAAGTTGTGCGAGTGGAAAGTGTGAATGGGCTACGATGCCCATTCACAGCAGAAACAGTTGTGCCTTCATTAGAAATGATGTTACAGGTCAGTTTTAACGTGATTTGCTTATGGAAGACATGCTGCAACTGTTATGAATGAGAATCCTAGTATGACCATTTCTGTCAATGAAATGGTTACATTTGTATACACTGCTGCTGAGATGGTTACACAGAGCTACAAATGTAACCATTTCATTGACAGAAACGGTTATACTACGATACTGATTCATAAGCTGCAGCGTTGTCTCCATAAGCAAATCGCCTTAGAATTGACCTGTAAAGTGATTACTAATGGAGGCATATGCTGCTGCTGACCAAAAACAAAGAAAAAAAAATTAAAAAAAAAATCCCCATTGACTTATATTGCATCTAATTTAAAACAATTGAATTTTTACTCGAATTTTTCATGAGAATTTTTATGCTAATTAGCAAAAACCGCGATATTTTTTTACTTCGCGCACAATTGAATCGGCCCCAGAGCCCTGAGGGACACCCAACAGGAAGAGGAGTAGTTTGGGGAAGATGAGCTGGGGGTCTTGACGGAGAAGGAGCAGTCAGAGAGATAGATGAGCCATGAGTGGACAGAGCCTGTTTTTCCTAGGTGGCGTAAGAGAGTGTGATCAACGGTATCCAAGGCAGACGAGAGATGAGGAAAATTAGGATAGAGATTTGACTTCTGTGGCTGAAGTGGGTGTGAAGGTGAAAGGCAGTGGAGGGGCTGTGGTCTGTGGTTACTGAAATGGCAGTGGCAAAGTGAGGGGATTTTGGTTTTGAAAACGTTGTGGAATCGAAGGTGGGGAGTGGGGGAGAAGAGGAGGGAGACTGTTGAAGATGGCAAAGAGGTGGCTGGGATTGGAGGATTGGGTAACTTAGAGTTTTGAAAAACATTTGTTAAGCGAGGGTGAGGGCAAAGCTGAGGGAGGAGAGCATAAACTTGAAATGTAGTTGGAAAGGGATCATGATTACCTCCAGAGGTGCTCAGCAGTGCGGGAGCATTTTTGGAGAAGTCTGTTGAGAGGAGAGTGCTATGGTTGGAGGTTGGCGTGTCGCGATGGGGTGTGGGATGGAGGCCAGACTGCACTAAGGACAGAGGAGAGAACTTTAATTATAGAGGGTACAGTTATGAAAATCTTAACCAAACAACCGAGCAGGCCTCAACATACCAGACAGAGAGTAAAAGCTACTCTACAAGAATGTACTGAAATGTACACAATAGTAAGAGATAAACATTAAATTAAAAATATTTAGCTACAGCTAACTTACCGCAAATACAGCATACAGGGAATAGATAGTTACCAAAAATTTTCAAACTTGAGGCAACACGTATGGATCATACAGCATACAGGGGATAGTTAACTGAGGATAAAAGAGACAGGAAAATATTGAGTTCGCTTTTACTACTGCTAAAAATATTATTTAACTCTTGTTAACTCTAAAATGACTTCTCTAGCACACTTTGCACTAACACACACTTAGACCTAAATTTACTAAGCAGGGGGATTATAGGGACATTAAAAAGTGGGGATGTCGCCCATAGGAACCAATCAGATTCTAACTCTCTGTTTCATTGTACATACTGGAGACTGCGCTCGAATCTGATTTGTTGCTATGGGCAACATTACAACTTTTCAGTCTCTCTGCAGTCTCCTTACTTAATAAATTTAGGCCGTAGTATCCAACACATGCAGCCTAAACTAAACTAAAACTAACTACATATAAATTTTCATTTTCATGTGTAGTTGTACCTTCGCTTCTTGAATTTTACATTCTTCTATACAGACAAATGGAATCCTGTTACCCGACAGGAGTAGACATACTTACTAAAGCTTGTGTCTGCTTGTTCAGACTTCAAAAGAGAAATTGAAAACTGAAGAGCTATGGGGAATCTCCAATACACCATTCACCACTCTCCCCAGTCAAGTTAAAAATAAAAAGGACTGCCACCACCTACGCAACTATCTCTTTTTAATCAAACGTCGTAGTATTTTAAAGTTTTGTTTTAAATTGTGATTTCCATTGTTTCATTTAAATCGTGCAAACCTCATAATATACCTACTATACTCTCACTTAAGTTGTATTTATTCTTATAGACCAGGAAACAGCATTTTTTATTTAGTTTGTAATATATTAATTAATGATCCTAGAGCTTAAAGTGGAAAAATATAAGACTTCCCGGGGTATATTTACTAAGCGGAGAGATTGCAGTGAGATTGAAGAGTGGGGATGTTGCCCATGGCAACCAATCAGATTCAAGCTCACATTCTCCAGTGTGTAAAATGAAACTGAGAGCTTGAATCTGATTGGTTGCTATGGGCAACATCCCCACTTTCCAATATCACTGCAATCTCGTCGCTTAGTAAATATACACCCCCATGTTTGATTTCTTTGACTTTCACATTTAAAAGTCAACATTAACCACTGGTTAATCCTTGTTTTACATTCACTAACAATCTTTTGCTCTGATACTCCTGATACGCCTATTCCAGTCAGGAGCACGCCTCATTGGCTTGGTGTGTCTTAAAATGTCTTGCACTTTGGAAGCCCAGAACCAATTCAGACACCAATGCAACACACTGCTATGACTGCTTGAGTTTGGAGGAGGGTAACATCGAAAGGAATGGGTGGGCAGAGTCCTTTTACAGTAAGAGTGTGCTTGCTTTCTGTAGTCTCTCTCTGCCATCTTTATAAATGAAACAAGTGCCGCACCAACAAAATATCTTGTGTCATAAAAAGGAGAAAACATATTTGTAAACACAATTCCAAAGAATCTAAACTTGAGTGCTTACTGCTGTCCAGTGACAACTCCCACATACGTACAAATGTGCACACTGTACCTGGTCTAAGCAGAACATATATATATAGATATAGATATAGATATAGATATATATATATATATATATATATATATACATACATACATATACACACTCTAATTCAGGGGCTGATTATAGGGAAATATAAGATAACATGATAGACACAAGTCTTCAACTTTCCATCTCATCAGCCTTCCAGTGCCCCCTCCCAAATGTCTCTTCAACCTTTCAGTATTCCCCTCTAATGTCTCTCCAGCCTTCCAGTGTTTTCCTTATGTGTGTCACCAAACCCATCCTATCTCCATAACAAACTTGTATATGTACTTACCTGTTCTTCCGCTACACTTCTCTCTGAAGAGGGGAGGAGGATTAGAGTGGGTAGAAAAGGGAATGGTAGACGGGGATCAGCCTGGCTGCAGCATTAACACACTGTGATAGGTTCTGCTACACCTCTGTTAGATATTATAAAGCACCCTGTCGTTAGAATGCACTCGCTGAGCCTAATCCTTATTGCAACTCTTCTAGGTGTATTGATTTTGTATCTGCCTTCAGTCTAATCTAACTATTAGAAAGTACGTACACTGCAAATCACTGCAAATTCTTTTGTTTGAAAAATGACATACCATTTTATTCAGTAGTTCAGTTCTGGAATAGTTCATTGGGGATGGTCCTTACAAAGCAAAATGTTCTTGTGTTGTAATGTGTAATACTATTAATGTTTTGTTTCAAAATTGCAAATAATAATAATTATATATCATATTGGGAAATAAAGGTCAATTAATAAACTTGCATGATGTATTTAGCATAGTTTCTGCATCCAGTCATGTAACGGTGTGTGTAATAACCTGGTAAATGTACTTATATACAGTAATCCGTTCTTAATTTTTGCTTCCCCTTGTCATGTTGAAAGCATTTCATTTAACTAATACAGTGAAACACAAGCCCGGCCCTCTTGATTCATTCAATTGTAGGTCAGATTGCTTCAAATCTGTCAAAACAAACAGTGAATCTGAGTTCCTTTCAGATTGAATAAATCAATACATTTTTGTCTAAATTCAGCAAGTCATCCTTTTTAATGATTACCTTGAGAGTCTCTCTTTGAATAACATGCACCAAGCTGTTCAGTCTTTTGGGGTTTATACCAGATTTCATGGATATTCGTCTGTAGAGTTTAAGCCACGAGCACTGAAAATAGGCTTAGTATGAAGACTGATATTGAGGTTGCTTTATTGTGGAGCATCTCGGCAGTATAATTCTTACTGTGAACTATAGATGTCCTTGAACTAGCTGTTTTTTTGAATATGAATTCCACAAACAGAAAAAGCAGGCTGCTAAAACAAAGTAGAACTTGGCTTCCCAAAGATATTTAGGAACAGATGGTCCCTTTAACACAGGCAGATTCTAATAGCATGTTTATTATTTTGGATAAAATGGTTGCATGAACAAATACATTTATTCTCATTTGATTGGTTTCAATGTACAGCAGGATTGTTAGTAGCTGCTTCTCTTTTTAATTTCTGTAAAACCTTTCTTTAATCTCACCAAAGTATAATTGTTTCATTACTTTAAATGCTAAATCAGAGGTGGTACTAACTGGTAAAAAGAATGTTTTTTTTTTCACAGAATGGCTGAACATAGTATTGTTAGACTTTTCACAAAAGACTCATATCATTGGCAAAAAAATCACTCATTCCAAAGAGAGTAGGAAAAATTTGAGTGCACAGATGGTCAGCGGGTATCACTGATGCCTCACAGATCTAAGGTTAAAGGTTTGATTCCCTGACCTTATCTGTGTGGAGTTTGTATGTTCGCCCCATGTCTGTGTGGATTCCTCTGGGTACCCTGGTTTTTCCCCACACCGCAAAAACATATTGAAAGGTTAATTGGCAGCTGACTAAATTGTTCCTAATGTAAGTGTATGTAATAGCCCCTATGTATCAAATCCCCAATCTCCCTTAGAATGTAATCCTGCGAGCAGGGCCCCTCTTCCCCACCCATTCTTGTCTGTCTGTATTCCCCCTTGTATTGCACCTAATAAATAAGTGATAATAATAATAATAATAATATTGAAACAGCCAAAATAAACCTTGTTCCAATAACTTAATCTTATGGGATGCATAAAATATATAATTTCCAAATTGGCGATTTCACCTGCACCTCATCCTATTGCGCAGTACGGCCTGCAGGGGAGTGGGGAGTTTGCAGGGGAATTGAAAAGTGGGGATGTTGCCCATAGCAACCAATCACATTCTCCAGTATGAAAATTAAACTGAGAGCTTGAATCTGATTGGTTGCTCTGGACGACATCCCCACTTTTCAATTCCCTTGCAAATTCCCCGCTTAGTGAATTTAGGCTTACAAGTTACTTAGTACTCAGTCACTGAACCTGTATTTTTTATTTTATTTGTTTTATCTATTTATTTTTTTATTTTGTAGTTAGAATCTGAAAACATATATGTGATGTAAGCAGTTATCATCCATTAAGGTTCTTTAGTTTAAATTACCATACACACACGTAATTGAAATGATATTTTTACATGTATTTGTTGCTGATTAGGATAATAATGTCAAGAAACTGACACTAGTGGCATGTTTTCTCTCACACAGGCAAATATATGACATTTTTCATGGATCCAACCCAGTTCCAGTATGTCATTAGAAATGGCAAGAAGCTCGACTTCCATGAGTTTTCTAATGAAATGGCATCCAGGACGTTCGACTACCCCCCTTTGTCAGAAGCAAAGTTCCCACAACTCAGGGATCAAATGCACAAAATCTATAAAATCATGCAGGGTAAGCCTCTGGACAAACTTACTGACAGCATGATGATAAATCTCCAACATGTATTCAAATGGAAATTCTCACAAGCAACAGATTGGAAAACAGAAAAAATGTACCAGTTCTGCTGCTCTATCATGTTCGAAGCCAGTTTTATGACACTCTATGGAAGAGATCCTGTTGCAGATGGTCGCAAAGTTATTAGTGAAATGAGAGAAAAATTTACAAAGTTTGATGCCAAGTTCCCCCATCTTGTCATAAACATACCGATAGCGTTGCTAGGAGATACTAAGAATATTCGGGAACAACTGATAGACTTTTTTATGCCGAATAAGATGGACGCAAGGCTTGACCTGGCCGAGGTTATACAGGCTCGCAAAGAAATCCTGGAACAATACGATGCGCTCCAAGACTATGACAAAGCAGGTAGGGATCTCGTGAATTGTTACTTTCTGAGTAGACAAAATAATTTATTGTAGACCTTTAAAATAAAAAATGCAAATTGCGACCTTGAAAATTTTTTATGCTTCTTTTAATTGGCTAATGATAAAATGTTTTACTCTCAAACAACCGTATATAATAATTGACTTTTTTTTCCGCTGAGGTGGTAAAACAAGATACTTAATGCTGATAATGAGAAAGAGAGATTATAACGGTGCTGCATATACTTCCCCTTATTTCNCCCCCCCCCCCCCTTTCACAGACATTACATTTTAAACTATTCTCATTAAGCAGAAAATTAGACTTCAGAAGCCTATTGGTCCTCATTAGCATTCACTGATCCTTGGCTGGGTCTGTGTCCTAACATCTTTTAATTAGCACACTGCAAATCTAATCAGTGTAATAAATGCTATTAATCTTCCTTTTCACTTATTTTCTCTCAGCACATCATTTTGCGTTCCTTTGGGCCTCTGTGGGGAACACGATTCCTGCAACATTCTGGGCCATGTACTACCTTGTGCGGCACCCAGAAGCACTTGCAGCAGTGCGTGACGAAATTGACCATTTGCTGCAGTCAACAGGTCAGAGGAAAGGAGCAGACTATGACATTCATATCACCAGAGAGCAGTTGGACAACCTGGTTTTACTAGGTAATTTATTTATGTTTTTTATCTGCATCAAACGGAGTAGCCGAAAACGGAGTCTATCAAACGTTTCTGTTTACTGAGAAGGTGGGGGACACAGCTGCTTAATTGACATGAAAATACCCATTTACATCAATTATAAATTAGGTAGTTTATATCTGCAGATACTTTTGTTGCGCGTAAACATTACAGCTTGAGCAGTTCACATATTTTAGACAAAAGACTAAATAGGAGATTACGAATAATAATAAAACGACTACCTTGATTGATTTTAAGCATCACATTGGGGATTTAAATAATTGTTATAGGTATGAACAGATGTTTAAAAGGTTCCTTATGTTGGAATAACCAAAAACCACAAATAATGTGATTTTTTTTTTTTTCCTTTTGAGAGAGCATAACACTAGGCCTGATGCCTGTTATTCATCATTTATTTATTACCAGGGTTTTATATGGCGGCATTATATTACGTAGCACTTTATAGTTTGTATCAGACAGAGTTGGTGGGAAAGGGGACACTGCCCTCAGGCTTAAATTCTCTAGGAGATTGATACATAAGTGCAATTACACATACACTAGGGACAAGTTAGTCAGCTGCCAATTAACCTACCCGCATGTTTTTTGGGGTGTGGGAGGAACCGGATCACCCGGAGACACGAGGAGAACATACTCCACACAGATAAGCTCCTGTCCATAGCACTACGAGGCATCAGTGCTACCACTGAGCCAACATGTTTGAAGATAGGTGGTATTTATTAATGAGGGATAATCTTGATGTAGGCAAATATGAAGACTTAGTTCTCTAGCGATGACTTCCTAAGGAAATCTAGTGGAGTTGCTTAAACACGATATTATTATTACCATTATACTTACCATTATACATTATGCAATTCTTATTCTGTAATCCCAAACTCCGGAATATGATTTATAGAAATGATTTATACTTTGAATTCTAAATATATCATTTTGTATGTTGTAATTTGTGACCTCAGTCTCCATTGAATGCATGAACATCCCAAGTATGCCCATGTCCCCTTAAACTGGCCTCTGACATCTCCACAGTATCACAGCATAATAAAAAATAATAAATGTGGAAATTTCGCATTTGGGAAAAAAGTTGAACAACTTGATTACATGTTAAATTCGAGCACTAGAATCTCTATATAAAATCAACTGGACACAGGCACGGTGTAATCAGCAACTATGCACAACAAGGATATAAACAAGGATCCAGAAACATAGTGTCAGTAGTAATAACCTCAGTGATCTGTTTCTGGATCCTCATTTAAACTTGTGTACAGTTGCTGATTACACCGTGTGACACAGACTTCACTCGCCACCTGGTTGATCTGTTTGTAAGCGCCACTGACCATATGCAGGTTTACATCCCCACACCGACTTAGACATGCATGTGCATGAGCCTTGGGCTGGACCTGTCCACCCACCTACCTACATTATGTTAGGTGGGCAAGAGGGGAAAACATTTAGATTAAGCTAGTGAGGCAGGGTTTGACCTTAGTTCTGCGGTCGCAAGGAGCACTGATCTGCACAAAGCAGTTAAGGCAGGGGTCTAGCAGTGTACAGGTGACCAGGGGGGGAATTCACTAACTGACTATTTCTGCTGAGATTTCATATCGTCAGCATTCGGCAGTGATCTGAAATCGTCAGTGACTGGTGATGTATAGTATTCAGTAAGTGAC
>JABWIB010002009.1:22403-32717 GCA_016617825.1 Platyplectrum ornatum | reverse complement strand
ATTGACGATCTGTAAACGTCAAACAAAATGACGAAAAAAAAACATTTGTCACTTAGTGAATACACATTTGTGGAAATCGTCAGCAAAATCGTCAGCCACTGACGATTTCTGTAATTCGTCAGATAGTGAATTCCCCCCAGGAACCTGGATCTAGTCCCACAAGTGTATTTTACTACTGTTTGCCTTTACATTTCTGGTACGTTTTACTATGGGATGCACCTTTTGAATAAATGAAGTATATAAAGAATTCAAATATAATTATTTTGTTTTATATCTTACACAATTTAGTATTTATTTTAGAAGATTGTAAAGAAAATATTTTTATTTTCGTGTATATACAAGCACTTCATTTTGTTCTGTTAAAATTAACAATTCACTTACCTTGTTGCACCCTGTGTCTTGGCATGAATTATGTGATGAAGCATCTCTTATTCTTTCCTAATAAAATGAGATTCAAGATGACACAAGTGTACAAATTCATGCTGCTTACCAACTGTATGTTAATTATATCCAAGTTCTTCTTCTCATCTTCTGTTTAATCCATATTACCCAGTATCAGACAAACTAGAAAACACTCATTGGAACGTTGGAAGAGTCCTGGAAAAAATAAGTACTTGAACCTATATTTAGCCAATGACTCTGAGGACACCAGTAGTGACCAATGAGGACATTGCCATTTAAACTAATTGTAATGGATGACCCTTCAGTGGGCTATGGGGGTATAAGAAGGAGCCTTGGCATCAGATGTTGCTTGCACCACCTGACACTATGGTCCACTATGGTGCATTGCTTGGAATAATTAGTGCTAGGTGCCCATAACTCTATATACTGTAACTTGTAATATGAAAACCCTCCGATTTGCAAATGTAACCACTCCCATATGTCGGAGGTTTCTAATGCATGGACATCCGTGGTTTTATATCCTAATATATCTATAGCAAGTGTTCACATTTTGATACATATAAGTTAAAATACAGGTCTTTTATATGTCACTGCTGAACATGTAAATGTGACAATCTATTGCATGTTGTCTGTGATATTTAGTTTTTCAGATTCTAGCTAATTAAAATGAAACTTGTAGACCAAAGCCAAATCTCTTAATGAAGCAAATGACCTTTTATTACCTGCAGTCCCTTGTTTTGATTGGGTGATTGACAGCTTGGTGTTTGGCTACTGTGTTGTATTTCAGCTGACAAGACTTTTCATTTTAACTCAATTTGCCTGCCTATCACGAGCTGGTGGCAGGCCAGACTTAAGTCACCCAGCGTTGCCTCAGCAGCTTGCTCTGTTTCTCATTAGTACGCATTTATTCAGTGGAAATGGAAAGACAAATGCTTCAAGGCATGTGAGCTAAGTATAGCAAATAGTGTTTTAAGGCTTACTATTAATAAGAACATTAAAACATTCCCCTAAAAAAAATCGTCGTGTCATTGAGACCTAAGTACTATGAAGAAAAACAAACAATGGAATACATGCATGGATAGCCAGACGACTACTATTCCATATCAGCCTCCTAGGTAGAAAAAAAAAGAAAAAGCAATGAGTATTGCATACACATGACATGGATTTCATTTTATTTCATGTACAACCATAAAGGCACAAACATGAAATGTGTAAGAAAGAAGAAAGGTGGGGGTAGGGGGTCGTGTTCTTTCGCTGCCTGGTTATCCCTAGGTATTCCTTAAATTGCCTTGTTTGTTCAGCACTAGCACAGAAACAGATGTTGCTGTACTGTGCAGGATAATTTACTGTACCTCATGGTGCAGAATGCAAGGCATTCCAAGCTACCCAGCTGGTCTGCTAGTGGCACTTGCTGGTGTCTGCTGAACTATGACAAGTGCAAAGAGAATCTGCAGAGTTTCCTTCCGATGCATTGTCTTTATAGTTGTTTCAAGTGAATAGAATGCAGTGTGTGTGTGTTTTCTTTGGGTAGGGTAGGTGCTGTTTTTGTCATAGTTGACAGACCTAAATATGTGCCAGTATCTTTTGGTGATCATCATTTGACTCATTACTGTTGTCATCTAATAATTATCGGCATGATCGCTCAGTGCTGAAGCCAAGCTCGCCTTCCACACATAACTGGTACTGGAAGGTAAAACAGATTTGTCATTTACGATCTGACTGCTAGGCCACACGTTGTGCTCTATTATTGTGATTAACTTCTGCATAAGATATGCTTACCCAATTGTCATTTGTGATACTGCACTGGGCACAGACAGCCTAGCTGGCTGGAAGAATGTCAACCATCATGATGTGACCGTAATACCCTGAATGTAAATGTAACCAGCTATTCTATAACAGAACCCGGTTTGAATAAGAAAATATACGCATGTCTCCTTTTTTTTCCCGTAACCCTCACCAGAAATTCCCCAGGTATATAGTGTTGCGGCATGTGTCAGCTACCATTTTTTTAAACATATACTCCAATTACATTACAGTCGTCATTTTTCAAATTGCAAACAGCAGAAAAGTGGAGGACCACTGATTTTGTACCATGTAAAGTTTTTGTTGCCAGAGCACTGCCAGTTGAAATTTATCGTGTCAGGTGCCTTGTGGCTATCCTCAGTAGAGGCCCTAGTCTGGAACCAGAGTCGTTCCCTGGCTTCGTCACCAACAAGCCGATTTGACTCTGCCTGATTATAGTAACGAAGGCAGTCCAAAAGAATATGCACAGACTCACTGTACGTCACATTGAATCACAGCGCTGGCCACACAGAGCTGACCGCAGCCTCATTTCTTTAGACAAATGCACGCTTAAGGAAAAACCTCCTGCGAGAAAGCATCCAAGGCCACTTTATTTGCTATGCATGCTGCAGTAGATTTAATATTTACTGAAGGAACGTTTGTTATTATCTTTTCCAGATGCATCATGTATGCTGGGGCTCTGCTGCCTCTGATAACTAACCTTTTTGGTTAAGGAACCTCGCAATGCTTCGCGTACATGTTCCTTTGAGTTATTTTGCTAAATTGTCTCCTGATCTCTAGCTGTTTTTCTGGAGATTACGTGATTTGCTTTATTTTGTTTTAAAAGCCCATTATTAGAGGAGGTCGAGCCCTACTGTGGCCGCAATTTAAGATGGTGGAGGAAGAGTCAGGTTTGATTACATAAAAAAGCGATGCAGAATCAGACAGCAGCTACACGCTGATATTCCTGTGATCAGTATGATTTATGCAAATTATTCATAGTATTCCCATCGGGATTTCTCCTCAAACTGCCAGGATAAATTGCCGGAAATTACCCATAAAATCTGTCGTGCTAGGAGCAAAAGGTAGAGGCCGCTGGGAACACAAGGACATTCGCCTTCTATAGCATGCTGTTACTGTGTGTGTGTGTGTGTGTGTGTGTGTCTGTGTAAATACACTTTTTCACTATTTAATAAAAAAAAATGAAAATTACCATACCATTAAATGTTCAATAATAATGGCCTATCATGTCTTGCATTATGGGAAATATGGTTTGCAAAGCTCAGCAATGTAGTCTCTATTTGTATTAATAATAATGCCCATGTGTTAGGACGTTTGCTTAATAAATGATACAGAGTGAAAAAGATCACGTCTTTTCTCCTTGTATAATTTTAGAGTAATAAATATATAAATAATTGGCAGATTTTAGCGGTCGTTTTAGAGAAGCTGAATGAAAATGACCTTCACTTTCATCCTCTATCACGGCATTACTATATCCTAAAGCAGAAAATAGTTTTGTGTAATTGAACCAATGGGAACATCAAGCTATTTTCTTAGCAAACCATGTCGACTTATTTTTCCTCTCAGGTAGTGCTATAAAGGAGTCGCTGCGACTGTGCTCTGCTTCCATGAACATCCGCGTGGTCCAGGAAGATTTCCGTCTGGAGTTGGAGGATGAGCAGGCAGTGAGTCTGAGGAGAGGCGATTTTGTAGCCCTGTACCCTCCTGCTTTACACAAAGACCCCGAGATCTTTCAAGATCCTGAGGTAAATATTCAAATTGAGCTTGGCATCAGACTTGAGGCGTACTGCAGAGAAGGAATCTTTTACAGTGCATACATTTCCTAATGTTACTCCTTCTTCTGGAAGTAATGTGCCCACATTCAGTCAGTTTTAGAAGACCCTGTAGGTGACAGGGCTCGTAGCTTGAAGTAAGATGGAAAAAAAAAACCAACATAGTGATGAAACAGAATGCTGGTCCTTTATAGAAAAATGACAATTGCACATTGAATAACTACATCTCCAGGCTAAATGTCTACTGTCTTTGTCACTTGATCATTTTGTAGCATTGGAAATAAGAGGTGGTGGCTTAAACTAGAAATAATGGTCAACATTTATGATCGTGCCCTGAGAACATCCAAGTAGCTTCCAGAATCTTAGCCCTGCACTGTAATTATAGTCTATAATATAACTTCAATAATATATATAATAATATATAATATAATAATATATATTTTTTTTTTAGGAAATGACATAAAACTGCACAGTTACTATGAACGTGAAAAGCATTTTCACATTATTAACAGCCATTTCCCAATGTTATATGTTTATTTACATTCTGTTTCATTTTGTGTGATGGTCTGCACGCCTTTTCCTTTATAAACTGTTACACACTCCATTATAATTACATGATTTATAAGGGTCAGTGATTTCTGGGTCCCAGGGGGAAATGAATGTGTGTCTTTCCACAGATATGGATAATGTCCATTATTACTGAGTCCAAAGGTTTTTAATAACTTTGCTTTTGCTTATTGCACAAAGATACTGACCAGTGTTACTGTTACACTAGACTGTTACCAATAAAATACACCTCCCCTGCAATTCAACAAGGTTTTACCCTCTCACTCGTTAGCTCAATAATATGGAAGTCTGGATCAAGTCATATGAATTACTTTTTGATGTGTAATATTCTTGTACAGAAGTTACATGTTTGATAGATATCTTACAGTGTCTGTTTAAACTCAAATGAAAGTTCTGTGTATGTACCTCTGACTTGCCGATAATGACTAATATGTGTCTATAAAGTATATTGGTAGTTATATTGTACTAGCAGAAAGGAGACTATCTCTCCAGACAATTTTAAATATTATTTTTGCTCTCTTGAACATCCGACTAGTCTCGTCATGCTGGGAAAGTATTTGAGGGTGCAATATGTTATAATAATATAACAAATGATATGGGTTAAAGCTAAGGTTAGCATTAAGGTTAAGGCTCTGGTTGGGGGATAGAGTGAAGTGTCTGAGCATAGTGTTTCCCTACTGCCAGTATACGCTGTACCCCCACAGATACTTCACTCTGTCCTCTCTATGCTAGCAGGGGACAGAGTGATGTGCCTACTGATGATCGTGGCGCTCTCCCTTTATCCATTACCGCTACGCCTGTCCACCTGCAGGTGCACCATTCTGTCTTCCCGCTGTGTCATCTTACTGGCAGTGAAAGATCAGACCAGCTGCCTATATTCTCTGTACACCATCTTAGTATATTACAAATACATTAGGGGTCAGTACAGAGAACTTTCACTGGAACATTTTATGCCAAGGACTGTACACAGGACACATGGTCACCCACTAATTTTGTAGAAAAGGAAGTTTCACAAGTAGTATTATACGTTTTCTTTTGCTTGAAATAAGTTTCGGAAGGAAATGTCGAAAAGCTTTATCAGATTTTATTTTTAATTTTCATTATATTATATAATATATATATATATATAATATTTTTATATATATATATAATATTTTTATATATATATATATTATATATTTTATATATATATTATATACAGTATTTTATATATATATATATATATATATATATATATATATATATATAGAATGATAGCATATTTATATAAACATTGAATTACACTGCTTAGAATGAATATATTTACATTTATCCTCTGCTAATTTTGGCAATAAATAAAATATCTGTCCATAAGATCAGCATAGTATGTTATGTGATTAAACCTCTGTTCCAATGAAATCTCTACTAAATATATAAAAGAAGCTTATCAAGATTACATCTGTCACTGTTCCATAGTTATAATAGAACTGGTTTGCTAATGTTTTTAGCAGCTTGCTACATGTTTCATGTGTGAAAATATTAGAGGCATGGCCAGAAGTCTTTTTTTACTTTAACATGCATTATAAAATTGCTCAATACCCAAATGTATGGGTACTATATTGTGAGAGGAAAATAGAATATTTGAATAAATGTTCAGATATAATATAATAGGCAGATTACATAACCATCTGCTATCATCTTTACTTGAGCTCATTCTGGGTCTATGAATGATAATGAAGCTGGCAAGATACTTACTAACATCTGATAGCGGAAGAAAGGGTTGCAGGTTGTAAATGACCGTTGTTTTAACAGCTTTTTGATTGGTCAACAATAAGCATTAGATTGGTAAAAAATTTTATAAGTTTGCAACTAAGAATTCTCTTCTGAGAGTTATACCTCCTTATTTCTGGTTTATTAAAATATATATATATATATATATATATATATATATATATATATACAGTTTACAATGTTATGTCATTTTGTTAAAATTCGTTTATTTATTCAATGATTTATATGGAATGAATCTGATAAAACTACAATATTCTAAATGTGTTATTTTGCTTTTATTTCATTAGTATTTAAAAACTTTACATTAAACACAGCCTGCATATAGAGATTGAAAATGTGTTCTATAAGTTGTGTTTCTCTGCTTTACCATCTGCAGCAGAAAACACGTAAGCGATACCGTTTTATTAACTACTTGGGAAGTTAACAGGGAATCTCTGCACATACTTTACAACTATCATTTGCCCCAGCAGGCTGCTCTAAAAATATTTATTTGATTGCATACACTGGTATATTTGTGGAAGTTTCCTTATGTCTGCTTTCTAACAGTAGAATAACAAATGAGGGAAAGGGGGAGCATTTGACTTTATAAACTTATATAAAAGCTGTATGTTATAGTTTTGAGCTTTAAACTACACTGTCTCGCGTAACTGTGTTCTTCAGTGAGGCAAAACAAAAATAGCAGATATAATACATTCTAATGGCTTACAAAAATAAAACACACACAATGTGAAGAATAACAATAGTTTACAGATAAGTTGTGTAAAAGTTTTATTGTCTCCGAACTGATGTCTAGAGCCTTGATGTCCCCACTCTCTCTGGACCAGATACTCCATCCGCAGGTTTTGGGAGTTGATAGATAGATTGTACTGTTTAATTGTGAAGTTATTTTCTAAATTAAACAGTATTTTATTACTGATTACTTGGATAGTTTAATATTAGAAACAAATTTTTATACATATTCATATTCATATCTTAACCTTCCACAGGTATATAAAGCAAATGATTTTCTTTCTATTACCACGTTCACGCTTAATTGAAGCTTTGCTAAGCTTCTAAAACAATATGATCCATCACGTTTTTGATTCTAAATAAATTTTATATATGTGATCCAGGTGATTTTAGTACCTGGTTTCACTCACTTCTGTCCCTATCCTGAGTTCACCCCTAGAGTATGCAGTAATGCAGGCTGGACAAACTGACCCTACAGACATAAAGGAAGGATTTCAAGTGACCGGTTAAAGGATTTTTTTTATTCTGGTAGGATAAACTCCCATATGAAATGGGAAAGGCTTTTAGAGACAATCGGCCTAAAGGTGGAAGCTAACAATTTTTCATTAGTGAAATTTGGGACAATATAATAACAACAGCACTAAAATAATGTTTACTATGAATTTTTCTAATGTAACAGTTTTAATACTTATTCCTATTAACTAGCACAAACCCAATACATAACAGTATTATTATTATCACACTAAAAATCTATCAATAAACCAGGCCTCGAATTGGGGGGTATACAGAGGTATGCCATACTGGCACTTCTTCCACTGATGTAATTGAAATACTACAAATCTCCATTGACGTCCATTATATTCAGTTTTTCTCATACCGACACTTCTGAATGTCAATACCCCCACTTCTTAATTTCCACTTCGACCACTGCAATAAACAAGATACAATATTTCAGTCTTAAGATGAACTGTGTGTAGTTCCACCAGAAGATACATGAGGCTTAGCATATACTCAAGAAACAATTGTACACAGAAGACTGATGGTACTAGCATAAAAAGGCATTTACCAGTATATAAAAACTAGTTGCAGAAAAAAATAATGAACTATTGGTTAGAGTAGTGAAGGTGATCTAAGTATAGCACACTTCCTCCAGTTGGCTATGGTTCCAACATGACAGCTTACTTAGGTTGGGCGATATTGCAGAGGCAATCGAGGTTAGAGGTACCCAAGAGTCCCCACCCTGGCTCTGTTAGTCACGATGGTCTGACGATCTCTCTAACATAGTCTATTGATGTGGTGCTGCAGTCAAATGTGAGGCTGACGATAATTTCTATAGCTTGAGGCCCTCAGTGGATGACAGCTTATGCCTAGTTACGGGGCTGCTTACGACAGCTTATTGAGGCCTTGCATTTCACCCCTACCTCTCTGACTAAGTACATAAGTAGCCTACGCCAGCCTCTGGGGTTTTGCAGCTGGTTGGGGCTTAGTCATCAAGGGGAGTCTCCACCGTGTCCAAGGGCGCTGCAGCGTCTACTCCATGATGCTGATCGGGGAGATGTCGCTCTGCTCTCTTTCAGCCAGCAGTCACCTCTCGTGTCACCCCAACGCTCTCCTCTCACACAGTCCCTGTTCGCGCCAACTTCCATTTCTCTCAACTGTCAATCATCTTCCATACGTTTCTCTCCTGTTCACCAATCAGGGCTGTTCAAGGGGAAGGAGTTACCTTTATGCAGACTTCGTGACTTCATTGATCTTTAAATTAGGAGCCCCTAAAAATCTAATTGGACAATCACAAACTGTTTCAAACAATTCTGCAGCATTGTTTAACAGTATACATTGGAAATATTTTGATCGTACGCGATTATCCAGTGATTGGAACGATTCTCATCAAATATTCCTCCATTGTGTACCCTGCTTAAGACCAAGCACACACGTGAACTGAAACCAGAGTATAATTGTTTATAGAATGTAATCTTGAATGTATATTAATTGTTTATAGAATGTAATTGAATGTAATCTTCAAGAATGAAGACTGCAACTAGTAACCGTCCTGACCAGACTCCTAACACAGTTCTAAAGAAGATACATGATGCACACTCATCCAAATTTACAGCAGACCTCTGAACTTCATCTACTGACATGATCGCTTAGGGGCTTTTAACTCATGCAGGAGACAAATGATAAACCAATAGGTTAGAATTACAATGTATTCGGTTTATTCTGAGAGGTCTAGAGGGTTGTATGATCTTGGCTACAGAATCGAATGCAGCATTCCAATAGTAAAATTTAATCATTTAGTTTTTTATTTATTTATTTTCCTGTAACCTTTTATATGGAAAAAACAAGCCAACAAACCATTTATTCTTTATCATATTAAGAATTGAGCAATTATATCGCAATTTTGCTGTATACCACATTATTTCCAACAATCACTTCTACTCGCAGCTTCTGTCCTGCTAATCATACATGCCTCTATAATTAACAAGGATCTCCGTTAAATACTGCATTTTGCAACAGTGATTTATTTAGAAATTTTAATTGTAATTACCAAAATACCCTATTTTGCATTTAATTATAAATTCATGATTTAGAATTAACCTTTAACATATATGTGCTGTATAATTAGCTATATTTATCACTGTTTCCCAGCTTTTCTCTGTGAAAAGAATGTATACTAAATTATTAACCATCTGTCAGCCTAGAATGTTCTTAAAACTGTCATCTATTTAGCTAGAACCAGTGGCATACAATACAGCTGCCCACGTGTGCTTGCCAACTTCCTATGTATGCATTTTGTAAATAATACGATTTTTATGTTAAAGTGATAATTTATCAGGGCATTTAGGTTAAAAAAAAAAAAACAAAACAAAAATCCTTCAGATTAGACACCACTTATTTTTACATGAGTGTATACTATGGTCCCAGCAAAAAGCCCCTTCAGCACAGCAACTTTTCTTCCTCCGTCAGCGGTGTAATGCTGTCCATACACCAGTGAGATCCATATCAACATCGCATCATCGCACCCGGTATGGGCCAGGGGGGTAATTCAGTAACTGACGAATTCTGCTGAGATTTCTTTTCGTCAGCGTTCGTCAGTGATCAAAATTCGTCAATGCCTGGTGATGTATAGTATTCAGTAAGTGACNAATTGTATTGACGATATGTAATGGCTGACGAATGCTGACGATATCCATTGACGAAAAAACAGGCGAAACTGCACTAAACTGACGTATACACTTATGAATTTCATTGAAATCGTCATGTAGTAATT
>JABWIB010002008.1:66089-82690 GCA_016617825.1 Platyplectrum ornatum | reverse complement strand
GCTACCGAGTTCTGTGGGACTGTATAATAATAATCAGTGGCTTATTTCATTTATATTTGATAATGCTAGGGAAATGACACCAGTCCTACAACATCTTCATTTTATGTTTTTAAGTTATTTATGTTAATGAAAAAAAAGTGAAGAATAAAAACTATAAAATGTAATGTCAGTGCTGTAAAGGAAACGTTTCAACCAACTTTACCCAAACAGGTCATTTATTATATTTAAGTTGACCAAATTAGCAAATATATTAAATTGATTTAAAATTGTTCCCTCAGTTTTTCCACAAACCAAAAAAAAAAAAAAAAATGATTCCAACAAGATGCAAGACGCTAAACTGCTGGGCGTGAATGCTTGCGCATTGCGCTTTTTTGTGCTTGCGCTTTTTGGCCAACAAAACGCAGCTCTGGATTATACACAGTGCAGACGTACGCAGCGCCTGCGCTGCGCCGCAACTCAGGATCACCTCCAGTGTGTGTATGTGTGTTTGGGTGTGTGTTTGCCAGAGATTGTTTTGTGAGTGCCAGTGTGGGTTTGTATTTGCAGAGATTGCCAGTGTTTGTGTGAGTGACTGTTTGTCTGTGTGTTTGTCTGTTTGTTTGTTTGTTTGTTTGTCCGTTTGTTTGTCTGTTTGGGTTTATTTTTCCTCTTTTTTGTGCCAGTAATATGGCTAGTGGGGGTATGGAGGATGAGGGGCAGCGTAGGGACAGTGGCTCACCACCACACCTAAAAACCAGACTTGGGAGCAATATTATGTTCTCACATGAAGATAATTGTGCCCTGGTCGAGACAATGCTCCCAAGCTACAACCAGTTAATGGGGGATAGCCAGGCCAAAACCAATTTGCTGCGTAAGTGTCAACTGTGGGCGGAAATTGTTGAGGCAGTGAATGCTGTAAGCTATATAAAGCTGAATTTAAAAAAAAATATTGCACATGACAGAGATGAGGCAAAAAACTATTGAAGGCGAAGTATGCATCGTGACGTACCTATATTTGAGGAGCAGCTAAGGGGTGCACTTTCACCTGAAAGCCTGGAAGGTGTTCCTGGTAGGGACACACACATGCTAGAGGACTCAGGTAAAGATTTTTTATTTACAAACTTTTTTTTTTTTTTTTTAATCATAGGACACTATAAGGCATGTTAATGTATTTGAAATTGTAATGTCCATTATCCTTTTTACAATAGGTCTGGATGATCCTGCTCCTGGCCCCTCACATGCAGCAGTTCCAGACCTTTCACATACACCAACTCCTCGACCATCAGCTGCACCAGCTCTGCGGTCATCACGTGCCCCCCCTGTAAAGGCCTCACGTGTACCAGCGAAGCCTTCAAGTGCATCAGCAATGAAACCTTCAAGTGCACCAGCTCGGAAGCATTCACGTGCACCAGCTCCAAAGGCTTCGAGTGCACAAGCTCTGAAGCATTCACATGCACCAGCTGCACAGGCTTTAAGTGCACCAGCTCATCGGTCTGCACCAGCTCCTGCAAGAGCCATTGCTGTGAATGTTTCTTCTCAGCGTGCAACATCCTCTCCCTCTGATTCTCTCTGCAAGTCCAGCCTGTAGTGGTCCCCTGCCATGTGTTCGTCCTACTTCTGTTGATGCTGATGTGGTTTCCACCGGACGTGCCTCCTTTGGATCTTCACCGTTGTTGGTGATCCGCTCGACATCCCAGTCCTCGGCCAGCCTACAATGCCTGCATCATGCAAAATGTTTGCATTTTTACAATAAATTGTTTTGAAAAACATCCAAATATCAGTGTGCATATTTATTGGTAATTACCGTAAGTTTATCTTAATATTGATGACGGTGGCACTATAAGCACAATGACTGCTAATTAAATAAAAAACATGTACATTTATTATGGATTTCTTGTGGTATGTAGTAAGCATTATATATTGTGGTACACACACTTAAGCGCTGTAATTGTATACACTTAGAAAAGAAATGCCTCTGTATTAACAGATTTCTTGTCTCACTGACCTACAGTTGTCTTGATTTGGTGGTTTATAATCTGCTGCACTGTCACTGTCTGCTACTAAATCCTCTGAACTGGGTTGTTGTAAGGCCAGATTATGTAGCAGACAGCACTCCCACACAATATCCGCCACCTTATCAGGGGAGTAGAGGAGCTGGCCACCAGACTTATCAAGACAACGGAATCGAAATTTTAAAAGCCAAAAGGTGCGTTCAATCACACATCTAGTAGCTCTGTGCACCTCGTTATATTGATGGTGTGCAGAAGTCTCAGGATGCAACAGCGGTGCTATTAGCCAGGAGCATCACCTGTTAAATAAAAAAAACTCATCATTCTCTGCCTAGCATCACAGACCACCTGTACATTGAGGGAGTGATAGTGATGGCAGTTGGTTGAAGGCCCTCCCTCTAGGTGGTGTCATCGCAATATAATTGCAATCTATGGCTCCCAAGACTGATGGAAACCCTGAGAGCTCATAGAATGGCCGTTTAAGCTCCTGGCAGGGAAGACAGACATGTTTGCGCATTATTTTAAACAGAGCACTTAACACTTAAAATAAGTGTCTGGAAAAGTTGGCTGTGAAATAGCAAGCACCCGCCCAGACACTGCCTGAAAAGAGCCAGTGGCCAGAAAGTGAATGGCACACAATAATTTTTGCAGCCCAGACAACTCATGACACTTTGAGGTCATTGGCTCCAAATACCCTCTCACCTGTTCATAAAGGCTCAGGAGGTTTAGACTAAAATGTTTCACAACCTCCTGATTAGACAGGGAGGCCAGGTCCAACCGCACATGAAACGTCCTCACATGACATGGGCTGGACCTGGGGCTGGTGGTGTTAGCTTCCAAAGCAAGAAAATTAAATGCTATTTAGCTCCTCCATAGCACAGTATAGGCAAACACAACTTGAACACACAGAAACACACATTTATATAGGTTTACTAATTAGACAATGATTGATGGTTAGCGAGAAGGACAATGTGTATAGGAAAAGCAGGTCTATTTGAACGGCGAGAATTAAACACACTGCTTAGTAAATACTATAGCCAGGGGCGGCGCTAGGTCTGGGGGCGCCCTAGGCAGACCTAGCACCGCCCCCACGTTGCGTCGCGCCGTGATGTCATCGGAGGGCGGCAGAGTGGTCTCGTCCGCCCTCCAGGTAATTATATAACGCTTTTTTGTTCCATTTTTTTTTTTCCCCCTCGCTGCCGCCCCTCCCCCGGCCGGCCGCCCTAGGCGATAGCCTTACTTCGCCTAATGGGCGCGCCGGCCCTGACTATAGCCTCTACGTGCTTCAGGCAAAATGTCGTCAGGGTGAGAATATGAGCGTGTTCTGGGCGAGAAATTGTTAAGCCAGAATATCAAAACTCGTCCGTTAGTAAATCATTGAAAAGCAAACAAGCACAAAAACACGCCAACTTTGGGCGAGAATACAATACAGGTGTACAGTTGTAACAGCTCTTTTTAAAAACAATTGTCTTCTACAAAGTTAAAGTAGTTACAAAACAGTTGTAAATATCTGTTTATTTTTTTCTGCTATGTAATACAAATATGAACATTTTTTTAATCTTGCTTACTCTTTTATGTTAAGCCACATAACAATAAATACAATTATAATATACATACTTTACAAACAAATACTTTTTTTTATTAATTCACACAAATTTTATTTGAGTGCAAAAATAAAAATGAATAAGAAAATATTAAACATATCTTTATAATGACTAAGAAAATATTTAATTGTAAAAAGTATTTCAGAGTAGGGATATCATAAATTCATATTTTCATATCTTGTAGACAAATTTTGTGTAAACTATAACCAAACAAAATATATTTCTATTGTACGATACATTTATCTATACAGCTCCAAAATGAAACACTGGCAGTTAAAGAGCATTATCATGATTAATGAAACAACACAAAAACCATGGTTTCTGAGAATTACTAATGCCAGGGAAAGAGTACGATTATCAGACAGACAAAATGTATTAGAAGTGTCTCCTACCACCATGTGGTTATTTTGAATCATTACAAATCAAAAGTTTTGCAGTATATAGTGTGTTGATTAATTTGTGTTATCTTAACATAATGCTATAAGTAACATTTAACAGCTGTTGGCTTTCATATATACAAAGTTATTTTCTAAGGACCTGATTCAAAGATTTTGGCGAATGCAGCGTGCGACCGCCAGGTACGCAATATTCAGTGCTGCGGAAAAACACAGCTCTGACTAGAGCGCAGGGAGAGGGGTAGGCCGTATACCCTGCATCCCTGCGTTAATGTAAAAAGAGCAGAGGCTCTGGATGCTGTATCCGGAGCCTCTGCTAGTCTTTCAGCGCAGTGATTGCTGCGAGCATGAAAGCCGGCAGTCACTGCCGACTTTCATGAGTAAAAAAAAAAATCATTAAAACAAAAAAACAAACACACACATTTCATTTCTTTTAATAATATTTTTATTCTTTTTTCGTTTTTTTTTAATCTTATTTTTACACTTAATGAGGCAGGTAATTGTCCATAAGACCAACAGAGGATCCTAAAACACATTTAGGTTCCTTTAAGAATAGTGCACGGACAACCCGGGCATTCGACACTCATGTTGGTTCGATAATGTGTCCAGGGCCATGGACACGCTGTCCAGTGACCTGGAAAATTGGCGGTCTCTCCCACTCTAATTTTTGGCGCGTGCCAATCTACTCAAAATTATATCATTTCCCCGCCTCATTTATCTTTTCCACGCCCTCCCGCTCCTAATCTCCAGGAAGGACGTGCAATCTCTGAATGCAATTTTTAGGAAATGTATTTGGGTGGGTGACGTCCCCGTATTGTTTAATTAAGCTCCAACAATCCAAATTTCATGGAGGCATTAATTTCACTGACGTGGTTAACTATAACAGGGCGGCCATTCTGAGATATATTAAAGACTGGCTGGACGGAACAGACGTACACGCTAATACATCTCTCGAATCAGGTTTCTTACAGGGCCTGGATCTTGTTGGCTTCCTACATTACCATGAATAGGAGATCCCCCCAGACCTTCGGGACAACCCGTTACTATGGTCAGCATGGAAGGTCTGGCACACTGTCCGCCACGGCTATCACCTGAAAGTCCATTTCTCCCTTTACCTTCCCTTCCTCAATAACCCATTTTTCGCAGCAACTCACCCCTTCCGAATCTGAGCCAGGAGTGGAGTGCGGACGGTGAGGGATATATTCCACACAGGCCAGGGGCGACCGTACTACTACTAAGAGGCAGTGATGCATTACCCATTCCTGAGCAGCCACCCACTCCCCTACCTCCAGCCCATCACTATGCTGGACATCTCAAATCCTTTTGACACACTTTTTCGATCCTCCTCAGCTATGACTCATGCTATCTCCATTTACTATAGCTTTCTCCGGGTTCCGCTGGCGTATGAGATATGCGATAAGCTGCACCTGTTTTTCGCATGGATTGGGTGGAAATGTTATTGGACGAGGATGTCGGGTTTCCCACTTTTTTGCAGTGTGGGAGGGCTACCTATCTTCCCTTACCGATTCCTTCGCTGTCGGATCAGTATGTCGGTGGAACACACCACTTGGTATCTCCTCCGGTTCGTGGCCCATGAATCCCCGTTAAGTTGACCCCTTTCGGTGAAGCCCTGTGAAACCTGTGTGGGAACCTACCACCTTCCAGTTTATACACATGCCCTCACATTCTACTACATCTCTTTCTTTGAAAAATGCCACCCTCCTTCATCTGTTCAAATCACTTTTATATTTGAAAGCTGCTATCATATCACCCCTCTCCCCTCTCTGTTCCAAGCTATAAATATTTAGTTGCTCTAGCCTTCCTTTATAGATTTTGTTGGTCACACCATGTACCATTGTGGTGGCCCTTCTTTGCACTTTCTCTAATGTATTTATGTCCTTCTGGAGATATGGCCTCCAGAACTGAGCACAGTATTCTAAGTGATGGCCATTTCGTATTTGTACACCCAAATCAACACCAGCATGCTGACATAGTACATGGGGCATCCAGTGTGCTTTGTGGGGAAAAAGGTAATCATATAAATCAATTATATCTGTTGTTATACCTGAGTACCTGTTGTTATACTCTCCCAGGCCAAAATGTGCTAGCCAGCCCCTGGATTTAGGTGATTGACTTGGCCATTTCGTAACCACTTACTTGGCCATTTTTTTTTAACCCTAAAATCTCTTTGGTTGCTTTAGCAGTATGTTTGGGATCATTATCTTTCTGCACTGCGAAGCACTGTCCAATGAGATCTGAAGCATTTGACTGAATATGAGCAGCACTACCGCTTAATTCAACCTTTTGTCAGTACTCACATAATCTATAAATACAAGAAACCAGATCCATTGGCAGCTATACATGACCATATCATGGCACTAGCACCAGCGTGCTTCACTGATGAGGTACTGTAGTATGTGTTGGATTATACCTTTCCTTCTCAATACATCTGTCCATAGGATGTTGTTCCAGAACTGTAATGCACATTGTGTTCTCCATCTCAATGGCAAATAGCCGATTTGAGTGAGTGAGATTGCCCTTTAATAAATGAAGAATATAGGAAATTAGGAAAATATAAGATAAACCCAAGGCTAGTTTCATGGTTAAAAAAGTTGAGAGGTATGGGATCCTATTTTATTAGGACAGAGTCCTTAAGCATGGCTGATTTGGGTTTGTGTAGAGTTTCAAAAGATTGTTTTTCTTAAGGCATAGCTTTCATAACTCTTTTAGGATGTTTTGTGGATTCCAAGTTGACAGTGATTTACACAAAATTGCAGTAACCAATATCCAGTCACAACAGTAGGTAAAAGTAGAGGCATTTGTTCAGACACTGTGCAGCGTAAATTTACTAGGTATCGGAAAAAACGAATGTTCATTCACAAGGACATTTTGATAGACTGGCTTCTAATAGACAAACATTTGATTGCAGTCACATAATTTGGAATAAAAAATAGTCAAATAAAAAATTGATGAAAACAGAGATTATATGTAAAGTAAAATACAGTGTGTAAAACTAAACATTTGTAGTTATCTAATTAGAAATAAAATGTATGTTAAAACTCAATGAATATTCAAAGTTTACAATTAGTTTCTTCATTTACCACCTAAAGCACTGCTAAATTTCAAAGGCATTACTTATTAGAAATTGTGCTGCAAAAATTAATGAGGAAAAACACAAACCCAAATTTGATGAACAGGCTAAGAAGTTGTTAAAAGTGATGTAACCCCAACAGAGACTATATTTCACCTGAAGGCTGATTTAAAGTTTAAGAATTAGCAAATACATGAGCAAATATATTACTATCCAACCATGTTGTAATGAGAGGGGTGCCAAGTACAATAGAGACTGCCCAAAATACTGCCCAGCCTTATGCTTATTTTGTAGTTTATAGCTGCATTAAGAAACTACACCTTGGAACTCTAATTTTGATTTCACTGTTTAACTTTGCCTCTGCTGTTTTGCTGATGTTTATATTTCATCCTATTGAACTAGACTACTAGATATACTAAACAAGGGGAAAAGTAAAAATGGAGATATTGCAACCAATAGCAATCAATCAGATTCTACCTGACATTCTCTAGAATGTAATAGGAATCCTATAATCTGATTGGTTGCTATGGGCAGCATCTCTCCTTTTCCATTCACAGTTGTAAATAAAATCCCTAGTGTTTACACACTTGTACACATATAAAACACACATATAAAATACACATACACAAAACCATGTCCCTTCATTCTCCAGGCCAAAAATTACATTTTCAAAATCTCAAAGCCGACAGTTCAATGTCGGCTGTCTGTATTTCGACAATCTTTTTTATAAATGGGTAAGTATGATGAAATATTGCTATTTCAGCAACTTATCCATTCATTACTGTGAATATTCTTTATTGCCAACACTCTCCAACAGACCCGATGTGGTTTAGGCTGTGGGTAGGGGATGGAGATTAAAAAGGGAAAGGAAGGCCGTGAGGAGGCTATAGATTGGAGAAGAGTAAGCTTAGCGTTAGACCGCAGGGAGGGGATGGATTATATAAAGGGAATGATTAGTCTTAGTCTGCAGGGAGGGTTAGGGTAAGGGAATGGAAAGGGAAGGTTAGGTTAGGATAGGGAAAAGTAAAAGGGTTGAGGAAAATCTTACTTTTTGGTACGGGGAGACAATGGATTTTCAGTTGGGTATTCCTGTCTGTTGGAACATTTTTTCTTCCTAGTTGCTTGATCGATGTATGTTTTTTTTTTTTCAAAACATCCCTGTCAAAATGGGACAATTTGGACCGACCAACCACACTCAATGTGTTTGGCTAAAACTGATAAGTAATCACAGCAATACAAACTGAAATCACATTTTAGTCCTTTAATAAAATATATAAATCTATTTTACAGTAGAGAAGCACCCTGGTAATATTTCACTTTTCGGGGTATATGTACTAAGAGGCGAGATTGCAGTGAGATTGAAAAGTGGGTATCAGATTGCAGTTCACATTCTCCAGTGTATAAAATGAAACTGAGAGCTTGAATCTGATTGGTTGCTTTGGGCAATCTCGCTGCTTAGTAAATATACCCCTTCATCTTTTTTAATCCTTGAGGAGCAAGTGAAGTAGTACTCCCACAATCCCGCAAAGACAACATCCTACAATTCACTAGCGTAGCTAAATCACAAACTATACATAATATATATATATATATATATATATATATATATATATATATATATATATATAATAATTACTATCACCATTCTGTATGTTAAAATTATAGATAATGTTTATTGTATTGTGTTTATCCTAGAATTCTAGAAATATATTATGTACAATACCAGCTAACACACTACCTTCCAGAGTATGTCATTTCAAAGGTATGCACAATCAGACTCTTTCTAAATGAGAAACTTTGTATTTGCCCTAACACTGTAAGCTGAACTATACAATAGTTCAATTATTTTAAATTAGTCTTATGTTTGTGCAGGGAATAGATAACCATTGAATAGTATTATTGTGCATTACAAATAGTCTGTTTTATTTTATACGGCACTAATGATTTTCATTATCTTCTAAGCTGATAGAATCTATTCCAAAACCAATAATCTTTTGAAATCCACTGAGCCACAAATTACTCATTAGATATATTTTCAGAGATCATTACCTTTATCATAGTCTTCAGCTTTTCATTTCCCGAATGTTCAGTGCGGTTTATAATATATGGTATGGATTAGTTGTAATAGAGCAATATATCGTTCCATCAGGACAAAATAAGGGTCAAAATAAAATCCAAACTGTTGCTTTAAGAAAGTGAATCATTTGTCATAGTTCTAAAAGTTTACATATATAAACTGCCTTTTATGCATTTCCACAAGTAATTATATCATTTCAATATCCATTTTAAAAGCTGTAAAATAAAAAGGGTTTTATCTCTTTATACAAGCGTATAAACAATCCATAAAGGCAAGATGTTCTTATATCTGGCTTGCATTGAGAATAAAATAAATTAAAGACAGGTTCACACTGAGCTAGATAAATATACTACAGCTGTCTGTAAAAACCCCTAAAAAATACAATAGTAAGTGGAAAGATGGAAAGTCACAGCACTGCTAGGGAATGTAAATGACTCAATGGCCAAAATTTAGTAAGCAATGAGAATGCAGTGAGATTGAAAAGTGGGGATGTTGCCCATAGAAATCAGATTCGGGCTCACATTCTCCAGTATGTAAAATGAAACAGAGCTTGAATCAGATTGGTGCTATGGGCAACATTCCCACTATGCAATCTCACCGCTTAGTAAATTTAGGCCAATGAGTGTCAGCACAATTTATATAGGAGTAAGTAGTAACACCTCTGAAGTTCCACCTAAAACAATAGTGTCCTTCACAAAAAATGAGTTTATATATCTAATAAAGTCTTTTACAATGTTTCCACAATGATATAGTCTGTTTTTTTGAACTGCTCAAATGCTGGTAGGAAATAATGATAGATGGGAGAAATAGAGACAAACCATTGTGTGAAAAAAAATTGACAAAGTAATTAAACAACACATAGATCCTATTTTAAGTGGTGTTTAAAAAAAATTAATCAAACAGCAGAACACAAGATATATGACATTATCAAGTAACAATCTAAAAATAATAATAATCTAATAATAATAACCTAATAATAGTGTCCAGGATGAAGACGACTGTTTGCCAAGGCTAGTTGTCAGATGTGCCAATATGGAAGTAATAGCAGTGATCCAGTGAGTCAATAGTGAGTCAATAGTCATTATTTTTGTTATAAAACATTATGCATATTCACAGTAGTATGGAGGTAGAATGCACTTTCTATTCCAAAAATACATTTTGGGAAAACAAAAATGATTTGATGCATGTCAATGCCAAAATTAAGAAACTTAACCATTCAGAGAATTGTTTGCTCTCCTGGTGCTCTCCACAGTTTCCAAAAGGACTATAGAAAAGGGAAAGTTTAGACTATGAGGAAGGGTTAAGGAAAGGTAAGTTTATTATTTGACTGCAGGGTGGCGATAGAGCATAAAAGGGGATAGGTATGGTAAGGCTGTGGGGATACAGGTTAAATGGTTAATAGTAGGTTAAAAGGATCGGGTTAGCCTGCAAGAAAAACTCGATCAGAGAAAGGGAAGGTTAGGGTTAGACTGCAGGGAGGAGAGGGTTAGGGTGATGATTAGGTAGGGATAGGGTGAAAATTAGGTGAAGGATTGGCAATGGGGACTGCACTGCTTCTTGATGATATGGTTGCTGGAATTATATGGTTGCCAGTGGCTTTGTCAAGGGATTGTTTAGACCAGTGAACCACATGTTACAGAAGCCTGAATGTTTTCACAGGAAGAGGGAATGCCCATATTATATATTCAATAAGATGTAAAAGTCCCTTGCAAACTCAATACAGGCCTTCAGTTTCAATGGTTCAATTCTCTGTGTGCATGGGGTCAAAATGTGATAAGGTTAGTGTCACTTCATCTTGATACCGATAGACACAATGCAATAATCACATGCGATAATCACATGCATTTTAATAATTAAAAGGTATGGACCACTCTACTGTGCTATAATAGAAACCTAAAGGCAGTGGAGCAGTATGTAAGTTCTTTAATTCCTATGAATACATAGCATAATACATATGACAAAATAGTTTTTATAAAAACAAACCAAAAATATAGCATAGTATTACAGATTAGATATGTTTATTTTTAAGTGAGATATGTTTAAAATGATAAATGATAGGTAATTATCAGCAGCAAAAGTCTATAGTTTAATCTGGAATCATATCATGGGTTTATATTTGCCTTTTACATGAAAAAAATATGTATACAAAGCTACTAAGGAAAATGCACAGCCGAACTGAATGTGTCAAGATGTTTATAAAAGCAATTTAAATACATCATTTTAACCTTGGAACTCTGACCAACATTTGATGGATGATACTATTTGAGCAACTGTAGAGTTACAGTTGACATCAGCCTTCAGTAGATTTTTAATAAATGGACTCTTGATTCTTTCTCTAGAGGAACACTTCAATTGGAAGGCTGCAACTTTGTGGTGAGACTAATTTACTTTAGATTACACACAAAAAGAGTGATACATTCACTTCTCTAGAAGTACTTGTATATTTGTATGATTCCCTCATGATTTTGGATCAAAGAAGTCATGTTTTCTCTTACTGCTAATATTCAGCAACACTTTCTACAAAGTTGCTGTGATTATAGTTTTTTTATTTATATATGGTTTTAGGAACTAATTGCGTAATACATATTCTGCAATATTTTGATGATAGAAATTCCAGTCACTGCAGTCACTGTGAAACATCTTCATTAACAACAATGATGAATGGTTGGATTGTGTCCTCATAGTAGGTTAACTACAAAAAGGTTTATAGAAAAAGTACAGTGAAATTACACAACACAATATTACAAATAATAAGGCTCTCTAAAGACTTGGTAAATAATCGTAATCCTAATGGTATTCAAATTCTTTGAGGAACGGTTTTAGACCAAATCCACTTTATCTTGGACCACCATTTTAGAGCATGGGGTAAGTTATGCTTGATAGACTATGAACTAAATTCACTAAGCGGGGAGTTTGCAGGGGAATTGAAAAGTCAGATTCAAGCTCACATTCTCCAGTATGAAAAATGAAACTAAGAGCTGAAATCCGATTGGTTGCTATGGGCAACATCCCCACTTTTCAATTCCCTGCAAACTGCCAACTTATTAGGCCTAGAATTTAGACCTATGTGTCTATTAACAAATTTGTTCCCTCCAAGATTCAACCAAACTATATCAGGTCAATATTTGAGTTGTATTTTAGCTGAATCTATTTAAAAGCTGGGTGAAGATAAAAAAAAAAAAAAAAAACATTTGATGGTGATCTTTTCTAATCTGGAGAATTTGGTGTTTCCATGCTGCAAAAGCAAAAAAAAATCTCTTCATGGCCTGACAGAAATTCAGTAAGCAATACCAGCTAATTTGAACCTATTCAGACAGGGACTCCGCAGAAAGAGTGAGGGAGCAAGAGAGAGCATGCTATCAACAACACTACAATTATTGCTTGGATGCTCCGCCAGAGTCTTATGTATCATTTTCTGTTGGCTGACAAACACACAATAGAGGTAAGCATAATTTCAAAAAAATGTTTGCATGTAATTACCAGTTTGATCATCCAAAAAATTCCTCCAAAATTTAAGCTAAAATAGCTACAATAGGTATAGACATGGGCACCCTACCATTGATGCGGTCACAATTTATCCCAGGCCTGTTGGTGCCAATATATATAAGGCCTGTAATATTAGCAAATCTTTGATAATATCAGTTAAATAAGAGAGCAGGGACCTGTTTCTGACTTTTTGGCGGCCACAGCGTGAATACACGCTGCTCTGAATACACGCTGCTCTGAATACAGCGCAGGTAGAGGGGCATGCCATATGCCCCGCATCCCTGTGCTAATGTAAAAAACGTAGAGGCTCCGGATGCTGTGTACTCTGCGAGCATCGCTGCGAGCATGAAAGCCGGCAGTCACTGTCGGCTTTCATGAATAAAAAAAATTTATAATAATGCCGTTTTATTTAATGCCATAATATTTTTATTATTTAAAAAAAACTAAAAACTTTTTTTTACACTTAATGAGGCAGGGAATTGTCCATAGGACATTACCTGTCTCTGTGTGTCTGCACTAATCCTGCACAATGTCCAGACATGGTGCAGGCTGTGCTTCCAATTAGAAGGGCTTAGCCCTGCTGAAAGCGCATGTGTAAATGAGAAAAGGGGCGTGGAATGCCCCTTTTCTCATTAGCATATGGGGGAGTCGCAAGGGCCACATGTGCAGATCAGCGAAATTTCGCGCCTCCACCAGCCTGGCTGGCGGAGGCGCAGGGCTGAATCAGCCCCCAGGAGTGGCCAACCTCATGACCTTCTAATGGTCCATGTTTTCTATGTCTTTGAATCACAGGTAACATAATTACTAACACCTGTGGATCTTTAAAAATACAGTAGTAAGTTTACTTCTTGCCTTAAACTGGGCCAGTTTGGTAAAATTTATAGATTTAAATAGAGGTTCCATTGCCAGACGAGCCACACTCCAACTGCAGGCTCCTGTCTGGGTCACCACCTTGAGGGTCCTGGCCGCTTGGTCACTGCTCTCCACTAGTACTCAGTGGGGCTCTGAGTGTCAGTCACCCTGCTTTTAAGGCAAGCACACCATACACTGCAGAGCCAGTGACACCTCCTGATCCAGTCTATGGGGTCCTTGGAGTCTTTAGTAGGTCTCTCAGCACAGCAGAGGTCACACACCTCACCGCTGGCCTTGTTTCCTGCGAGTCCCCTTCCCCCTCCTCCAGGGCCTTTTTACCAGCTCTCCATTTCCCAGACCAGGATGCCCTCCCACCTGGGCATCCAGAGGTGGGTTCCCATCTCATTGGCTGTCCCTTCTCTAGAAGATATCTGATCTGGATTGAATCCAGGCTCATTCCACCTTGCCCCCCCCACCAGGCCAGAACCATTGATGAAGATAACCCCTGACCTCTGCCATATGCCAACAAGCAAACAGACACTTCCCAATGTTTATATGTAACACCTTTTGTGACCAGAAGGGAAGGGGAATTACAGCCACATCAACTCCATACTGGACCCCCTGATGGGGACGGGCTCCACACTGGCTATTCTGGAAATCCACACACTAACCCACCATTTATATATATGCCCCTACATGATATGACTGTTACATATAAGATGACATTGACACACAGTATAACAACATTTACACATTACATTATAAAGTTCTTGCTGGAGNCCAAAGTTCTTAAAAAAGTATTCTAGGGACACCTCATGTCATCACAATAACAAAGGACACATTTATTACACCCAACTCTCCCTACCTGTCACACTCTAAAAAACTCTGACTTTAATCTAAACATGGGCAGTTTTTATAGTGTCTGTCATTTTTCCAGAAAAGACTGCTCTCTTTTCAAAATGGTGCACTATATCAAGCTCCTTATGAAAGGACTGATCAGGCAACAGTTAACAGACAAGCATATGTAAATGACAGCCCACCCAACATATGAATAGTCAAAAATACGGAACCAAGTTCCTTATGTTTGAGTATCCCTTAGTAACATCTATAGCATGCAAATGTTATCATTTTCTGCATCTACTCAAGTGACTTGCGTAAATCCCATGGTTTATTGAAGTTTGGATTCAGTGCATGTTATCAATTTATATGCTTATTGTTGTTCAAAATGTTTGGTTACTTATTAAAAAACAAATATATTTATCTACAAACTTATTGATTTTACTATGTGAATAACCACATTATAGACAAAAAAAAAAAAGTTTCAGTTGAGTTCATTTGACACTGATAAGCACATGAAAATGTACTGTTATGATTTGTTTATGGTCATGTAATTTGATCTACTATAGCCCTCCACCGAAGAAGCCACTAAAAGGTAAACAACTTAATGTATGCCATCGTTTTTAGCTTTTAGAAATCTTTTAGAAATTTGAACCATAGTCCAAAATGCAATCAATACAATTGATCATTAAGGGATATGTTTCTACGAAAACATTACCTGTCTGTGTTTTTTTCCTATTGGATGCACTGGGATAGCAGCCAAGCTAAAAAGTTAGGTCAGGTCAATATTCTGTGAAATGTATCTCTCTAAGTGATTTATTAGTCAGAAACAGTATGGAAAGTCTTGGTACACGCAGAGTTTTTAAAGGTACAGTATATACAGTTGTGTCTGTGGGTACATGCTGTACTGACCACAAACATTATTACTTAAGCATTCATACAACTGAGCGCGATCTAGCGCTAAGTACAGTGTGAATGAGCAGAGTTTGGGAGATTTTTGGTAACAGCAGCGTGTATTCGTCTGACCCACTATACCATTCATAAAGATCTGATCTGTGATCTTTTTTTACTATATTAACAACAATAAAGTGGTATTTAATTATTATTTATACTATGTTCTATGTGAGCAGCACGGCATGACATAATCTACTTGTTGCATTTAGTTATTCCTATAACATTTATTTATAAATATTCATCTTATGTTTTCTGCAATTGTAGGATAACATTTTCCTCACTGACTACAGGCAACTCAGTGCACCTGTATACAGCAACACCAACTATGGTTACTGCTGAAACTGCAACATGATATAAAAGCATATTAACTTGGTTTTACGATAAATTCAACACCATGGCAGCATTTTAGCAAAGGTATAAAGTTCACATCTGTATATATACATAAAGTAGATTACAGGGTATGTACATATACCCAGCTATATGCACATAGTAGATTACAGGGTATGTATATATACCCAGCTATATATACATATAGTTGATTACAGGGTATGTACATTATGCCCAGTTATATAAACATATAATGTACATACCCTGTAATGTATTATAATACATTAGAGGGCATGTACATTATACCCAGTTATATACACATATAGTAGATTACTTCATTATGGACACAACAGATTTCATTTACAGACAATGGGTGAATTAATGGCTGTAACATAAGCTCTGTTTTAATTTTTAATTTTTTTTTATTTACTTGTGTGTCAGTGATTGAGGGAGGTCCTGTGATGCACGACCAGAATTAATAGTGATAAATTGAATATAGGTGATAAATAATGGTGTTAGGTTCTGTATCAAAGGTGGGAAACGGTATGAAATGAAAGTGTGATGATATGAAGGTTATGTGAGTGAATGGTGTTTTCTGGAATAGCGGCAATAACAGGGTCACACTATTCCGATATTATTTTGATGTTGGAAGAGTTGAAATAATATTGGGAAAAAAGTGGCTGTATGGAACCACAGGAGTTCTTTTAGATATTTATTGATCTACACAGAAGGTTTGTCTGGAAGGATGCCAGTGGATTGAGACTGTTATTTAAAAAGCAATTTCTAAATACATGAGGATTGAATTGTTAGTTTGGGCCGGTATGAGACTTTGGAGTGTAGCGGTCCTTTTCAGAAGTACCAACAATAAACTGTAAAAGTTAGTTGTTAAACTAACTGCCGGTATTATTGAGAACGAAGTAACATAGGCTTTGGTAAAGAGACAATGGGGGAAATTCACAAAACTCGAGTTTGGGCAACCCGCGGCTGCGA
>JABWIB010002008.1:28090-39921 GCA_016617825.1 Platyplectrum ornatum | reverse complement strand
ACACAAGACACTAAACTGCTCCCGGCCGCGCAGTGCGCATTTTTAGCGCGCTATTCACAGTTGCGTTTTTTTGCCAAACGCAGTTTTGGATTATATGCAATGCGCACGTACACAATGCATGCACCAGCGCAGCACCGCAACTTAGGATCAGCTCCAGGGCATCAAGTTGGTTTTTATTGGGGAGGGCAGTAGACTGTAGTGTTTTAACCCATATAGTGTTTTTTACAGGGTGCTAGGAGAGGAGAGATGAGTAGACTCTCATTGGAGGGGTGCCAAAATATTACAGCAAAGCTGACTCTGACGTACAGACAATAATACAGGTGCTTCAGCTCCTCTGTTAGATTGCATGTCAGTGTGATATTTAGGCATGCAGTGTGCCCCCCCCATTCCAATGCCTAGATCTGCAATGAATACGCAAGGTTCAATCAGGAAGCGTGGACTTCCTGATTCCTTTGTAGGATAGTACCCAACCTTATTTATCTATTTTTCTGTTTTCCAGAAGAGTGCATTTTGCCTATTTGTCATGTGAACACCATAGGAATTAACTAGAGTTGGGAGCAACAGTAAAATATGAGCAAATGTGTACCTCAACTGACCCGGGAAGTAATGTTTTAAATACTTTTTTTGTTTTTCATTTAAAAAAGAAATAAAGCATACATTTAGAATTTAGCTGGTTGTTATAAAGTTTTTTTTTTCTTTATGCTTTATTTATATCTCTTTCCAGTATTAATGTGCTGAAATTTAATCAGGAATGTGCCCATTGTGACATTTTCTCTGATCCTGTACACATTTTTTTATTTTATGTTAGTAGGTTGGAAAGTGCCAGCACAGAAAACATTTTAAGAAATTACCAAATGTATGTGATGTTCATAGGCATTATTTTAAACAGCATATTTTGATAATAAATATGTCATTGACACGTACTCTATATTATTTGCTTTCTTGGTCTGTTCAGATTGCAATGGATATAATTGTGTTTGAAAATAATTAGACATTGCCAGACACTTTGTTTACTTCAATGAAGGAGGAATACTGAAATGAAACATAATTTTAACTTTATTAAATATTGATATATGTATGTTTCTATCTATTGGATTATTTCATGCATGACTTATTTGCCACTACCTCAGTGCAGTTCATGAAAAAAATAACAGAAATCATGCATCGAAAATTAATTGACCCACACTTCTCTGCCAAATTCAAGGACAGCAAAATTACGTACATAAATTAAATCACTGGAAACAATACAGATGAATATTACATTAGCATACATTAACGATTATTATTTTCTTTTTTTTTTAATGGTTAGAAACATATAGATTAAATCTTTGGCCACGTATAACTTACGGAAAGTAAAACAATAAAATAAATTTTCTTAAATGAAACACTGTTTTATATTTAGGGTGCTTCCACGGGCGAAGTCTCGACGCGCGTTTCGCCCGTGATTTGTCAAGATAATTATTGATTATCTTGACAAAGCACGGGCGAAACGCGCGTCGAGACTTCGCCCGTGGAAGCACCCTAAATATTATTGTTTCCCCTATTTGGCTGGTTATCTTTACAATAGAATAGGATCCTATTAATAACATTGCTCCAGCAGTCACCATGCAGGTGCTATATTAGTTTAAATTGGTGCTTTATAAATAGCACACAACACAGGAATATATTAGATCAATGGGACAATGTGGGGTTACTGCAATACCCCCCGATCCTTTCTATGCCAATGTTTAATATTCCTCATAGGGCATAACAAATTTGGGTCATAGTTTATACTGCCACAGGGCGGATTTAGTAATTTTAACCACATTTATCTTATCTTTTTTCACGCATTTTCTCTTTCTATATTTTATATATTTCGCCGTCATCTTTCACAGAACAATACATATTTTTTAAATTAATATTAATTAAAGGTTACATTTTAAGAGATATTCTTCATACGGGATAATGAGTGCAACCATAAAAAAACCGCTTTTTCTCTCTTTTTGTAATGGTTTCTGCTCTTGGTTCTGATTGCACCGTTCTCAGCCCTGAAAATAAGGGAGGAGAAGGAATATGTGCATATATGTAGTGTAATCGGCTACAATTTTGCCGTTAATATAAATATATCCTGTTTTATAATACAGTTCTGAAATGAGAGATTGTTTCTAACATATTAAGGTGTGCTAGAAGTATTCACTTTCAGTCTTTAACTAATTAAATTTGCCTCCCCTGCAATTCAACATGGTTTTGCCCATGAGAGTGTAAGTCATGAGAGTGAAAAGCTGAATCCAGCCCTATGTGAGTGAACGCAGTGGGTGAAGTCACTTAGGGGCTGATTCAATTCGGCTTGACGTCTTATTTTTTCCATTACGCTGTTTGTGTAAGGGAAAAAAACTTGTGTTTTTTAGCTTGCGGCTCTATCTTTCTCTACCGTAAGAGACAGGAAAAAGCGCACATTTCATTTTTTCCCGTATTGGCACAGGATTGAATCGGCCCCTTAGTGTCCAGTTCCTACTTCACTCATCCTACTCCAATGATGTATATTCAAACCCAAAACATAAAGAAATGCAATATGGTGAAGTTCTGTCAGAAAGCGTATGTGGTATAAATATCCAACCTACTCACATATGCTTCCTCTTATAATCAGGCATGTAAATCAATTCCCTCTCGGCCACAGTTCTCCAGCAGCTTTTCCCTCAACGCTATGAGGTGACGAAATTCTTCCACTCCTTCAACCTCCAAACATGGATAAGAGGAAAATAGTGTAGTGACTTTGGTCACTGCTTATCATCCACACTCCTCTGATTTTTGTCGCTGCGTCTCCGATTCTTTACTTGTTCCCCTGCTGGTCTCCGTCATAGACCTTGCATGGACTTCAATTGGATAGAGGAACTCTCCCACTAATACTTCTTAAGAAGTGATCTACTCAAATGGTATATAATAAGTTTTATTACAGCTTAAAATATTTAAAAACAAAAAACAAGTGGTGGGTTACCCCCCAGTCTATGCTCCCATGGTTGTAATACACTCCGTTCTAACACAATGGAGTGTGGATACAGGTGTACAATGGACAATATGGGGGATAATGTTTACCGGTAACCGACCCACTGGGACAATATTGCATTTCTTTATGTTTTGGGTCTTAATATACATCATTGGAGACAACTGAAGGAGGGACTTCACCCACTGCATTGACTCACATAGTGTGGGACATACTTATTGTTGGAAAAAGTTTGAATTTAATTTTTGGGACGTGTTTGTGCTTCCATTAAGACTGTAGTTCCAGCACCCTATTGAGCTGTATCCCCAATTTGTCTTTTATTGCGTAATTATTGAGGCATTTGGTGTGTGCCTGAGGGGTTTAACTGTAGGGCTGCAGGCATAACGCATATTACCTCAGTCACTTGTTTCATTGACAGAACTGTCATTTAGTTTATAACATAACTATCTGACAAATACTCTGTTAATGGAACATAAAGTCATATTCCTTAACACTGAATAAACTTAATGTCTCAAAATATTTTATTAAAACTAGTTCCTAGAAAGAAGGCAGATCTCATCAGAGATGAAAATAAGTTGGTATATATAATTTTCTAAAAATACAAATATCTTTTTCCTTAATAGTCTCTAGTACATATAAAGGATATAATGATTTTTATAGGTGAGCATTGGTAAAATCTTTATATCAATTATATGTACTAGAGATTATTAAGGAAAAAGATATTTGTATTTTTTTATTTTTGGTATTGAACTCTGGAGGATTAATTACTACTGAAGTCTCTATACATAAGAGGTGAAGTGAAAATCACCCTTCCCCAGTGGTATAGGCTTTCCAAGGTCCATACACAAGGGTGAGCTGCAATACTCCCCATTTACCATATCATTTTCTTTTGTTGCTTTATGCAGATTTCTTACATTATCCAGGACAAACATACATCAGGGCGTAGAGACTAACTGGGGCCTGGTCTTTACTGAAGCCCCTGATGATATGGAGAGACTTAAACTACAGGCACCCAGCAGGTCCCTGGCCCTAGGGGGCGGCTCCTTGAGTAACCTGGAGGTTTTGATAGTCAAACATCGGAACCAAATTATGCATTACCCCAAACCCTGGGAATGTATAACCAAAGAAGGAGAAGATCCAAGCACAATAAAAAAAAGTACTAATACACTATTTTTTATAAAATGTTTTTTTTTAGTGCCTTATTATGTATCGCAATTTCAACAATCATTATGACATGACTGGGTGATAACACATTGGAAATTGATACTTAATGTCAAGTCATAAGTATCATACAATGGACCAGTCAAGTTGTATGGTAAATGTGCTCAGTAGTGTTATTTTGGAAAGACAAGCGGTCAAGTTTGTGTTGTTTTGGAATAGAAAAAAAGTGAAAAGTAGGTTGAAGAACTTAATAAGCTTGTCTGTACAGGTACATTTTAAGGTAGCTCTAAGTTTAGTATAAGAGAGTATAAGATAGTCTTAACAGTAATGATGGTTAATCCAGAAAATGGGTTTAGTCCACAAGAAGTCCTGTAACTGGGAATTAAAGCATTTGATTTGTGCAGAAGAAGGTTGTAGATTGGTCAACAATATCGTTTTATGCATTGTTCTTGCGTTTTATCACCATTTTTTCTAAGGGGCCATGCTTTTATTCCCGTTGCCCTATATAGGGGTCTCAGTTCTCACAATGATGTTACACAATGTAGTAATGTAATTGTAACAGATTTTGAGTCTCTGTTTTCAGTCTTTTAGTGGTGGGTGCTGAATGAGAGTGAAAGTTATGACTCACCCAGCGTGTAGCACCGTATAATCCCAGCTTTGCTGCAGACTTGTCCACATCCTCTATTCTCTCCTCTCGACTCGCTTGTTCGGTGTCCTCGGCTTGATTCTCCTGCTCCCGGGCCGATGCGGTACTTGCTTAACTGCCACAACCTTCTCTTCCTGGTTCTCTGTATAGCCGTCCCCTTGTTCCTCAGGTGTCGTCTCCCAGTGTTGTACAGTGTTTACTGGCAGGTGTCCGCTCCTGACTAACGGGTCGATTCTCCGTTCCTCAGGATAATTCAATATGGGGAGAGTAAAAGAGAAAAACTCCTTGTGTAGAGTGCAAAGCGAGTTTTATTGGTTTTCTGTACAAGTTATACTTACTGTACATTAATGAGTGGACATTCTTAGTCTATAGAATGTCAACGTGTTTCTATTACTTCGGCCATATTTTTCAAAGCAACAAAGTGTCTCTCCCTTTTCTGCTTTTCTGTGATTGGTGGATACTCATTGGCATTGTAATCACAATAGTTCATATGGTGTGCACATGGTCCATAAAACAGATAAAATTGGATGTAAATATGCATCATAATTACATAAGTATATAAATATTTAAATATGTAAAATACATAAAATTGTATTTAAAATTGCATTTCTATAGAAAAATATCTGTACTAAAATTCCATAAGATCATAAATACAATATTTAAAACATATAAACACGAGTGGAGGCTATATAAAGCTAAAGCTATATAGGGCAATGGGAATTAAAGAATAATATATTAATTATTGACGCCTTAACAAAAGGAAACCATCTATCCTAACACTAATTAAGCATTTTCCTAGTAATTTACTCCTTTAGAGCCAATTGACCGGATCCACGCTGCACAATAGCGCAGCTCTGAATACAGCGCAGGGAGAGGGGCATGCCGTATGCCCCGCATCCCTGCGCTCATTGAAAAATTGCAGAGGCTCCGGATGCTGTAAAAATATTATTTAAATAAAAAACACACACATTTTATTTATTAATGTAATTTTTTTATTTTTACTTTTTTTGTAACACTTAATGAGGCAGGTAATTGTCCATAGGAACGCCCCTTTTCCCATTACCATATGGCGTAGTCGCAGAGGCACGGCTTTGCGCCCGACTCCGTGCCATTCTGAGCCGATCTACGCATGCGCAGACCGGCGAATCTTCTCGTCTCCGCCAGCCTGGCTGTCGGAGACGCAGGGCTGAATCAGCCCCAGTAATACCAGTATATTTTAAACATAGCTCTCTGGGTGAGACCAGTTGCTCCTTGCAAAACACACTGCAGAGGTAAAATGAATGTTAGTGTTTGCATACAGGGAGAATACTTTATTTTTGCATTTTGGACACACATACTGGCCAGAAAATACATTTTATTCAATCATTGTATATAATTGTGATAGACTGCAAGGTGAAACTATTTTGCGGCAAGTAGTAAAACAGTGCTATGTTTATCTCAATTAATATCTAAATTATATTATAAGGACAGTCAGAAATACATTTAGATGTATCATTGTTTTATTTAAATATTAATTTATTTGTTAATTAATGAATTCATTCATTTATTCATCTGTTTATTCAATCATTCACTATTCTATATAAATGAATAAAAAAAATTTACAATTTGACCTTTCCTTTTGCAAAACTGTAGCGCTTTTTAATAAACAGCTATATTCTTCACATGTTTTTACCATTGTATTTAATTAGTGTTTCATGTGAGTTCTTTCTAAAACAACTAATTTGTAAAATGTATCACGTCATGCTTCTTAATGATCATGTTCCATAAACAGAAGATCCCAAAGGTCATATTTTAAACAACACTTGCAAAGCTTTAACCTTTCATCCTTATTAAACCTGATATATGTCATTAGCTTACCAAAATTGAGTGCAAATAAATTTATAGGACATCTAAAAAGAAATATTCAAGTTTCCTATAATAAAGGTCAAAATAATTATAAATCCAATACATAGCTAAAGTGCTGGCAACAATAAATATATAGAGATCATAGTGGAAATGCCCTACTTATACATACAAGTTATTTGAATAGAGCTAGAGATGAGCAATCCCAATCTAATCCGACACAATCCAACAAAATCCGACATCCAGGGATTCGAAACAAACCAAGCCGATATGCGGATTCACCGACAAATTTGCTTTTCAAAATGAGGCAAAACACCATTTTCCCAGAAATGTCAGATCTCGCGGTTTTGTATTGTAAAAAAAAAATCTAGTTTCTTAGACTACTAATTAGACACCTATAAATCAGGTAGACCCATGAGTAAGACCAAAATGAATAATAACATAATGACATAATAAAAACAATAATTCACAGTCAGACCTACCAAGATCTTTGCCTGCCTCTCAGCTGGCCCCAAAAAGCCGAGAGCCATTGGCCCTATAACCTTCAGGGTCAACAGCCTGGGGGAGCACATGTCCCCCTGTCCACTGGCCAAGCCCTTCCCTGCTACACCTGAAAAACCTTCAACTTCATAACTGACAGGATCTGGGCCACACTATAGGGCATGCATCTACCACTCTTTTACTATAATATTCCTTCCCCACCAGTAAAGTAGTATAGAAGCCCCGGTCGAGGTCAGGAGGGACCACAGTGTTGCAGGGTGCCAGTGACGTCTGACAATAGACAATGTGCTGTGAAGAGGTAGGATTTTACAGGAGGTAGAGGCACACTAGTGATGGGTAGGAGGTTTGGTGTTGGTCCAGTAAACAAACTGAACACAAATGTTTCAAGCATCATAGTTGGACCCAGAGTAGCAGATTAAATTTTGGCAACCCTCTCGGATCCTTACATTTCCCTTCCAGCCATAGTAGGGGAGTTTCAGATGTCTCTTCAACCATAAAATAAACTAGTAAGAATTAATTGCCCTTACCCCTAATAACCACCGCGGTTATATTGAGTCAATAGGCCAGATACAGTAAAAATTGCAACATGGAATTCAAATCATAATTGTGGGCACATATGACTGTGCTAGCCACTGTGACAGTGTCTTTGAATATTAATGGCCTCTCAATTGTCCATCTGTCACTAGTTCTAGTTGTGGGAATGCTGGTATAGATAGATGTAGATGGTAATGTGAAAACAGGAAACGCTGAAGCAAACGCTGAAGCATTTTGATGAGGTTCAGACATATATATATATATATATATATATATATATATATATATATAGAAATCGCATAGGTCGGCACTCACAAGATTTTTGATCTGAAATAATTTGATCCGGCCACTAGATCATGCCAACGTTTCAGTTTAATCAAAACTTTCGGCATGTTCCTGGAAGGAAGTCTGGCACCCGGGTAATTATATCTATTGTGATTTTAACGAGGAGTGCCATCCGTTTGCTCGCTATAAATATATATATATATATATATATATATATATATATATATATATATATATATATGCTAGAATTGAAAAACAAACAGGAAGTCGACCATAGAATACCCTGGATAACGAGGTACAATCATCTGAGTCTGACTTTAGCAAACATGCTGCTAAGAAACTATGGCCAGTGATGTCAACGGATCCTAATATGAGCCGTTTCAAAAAAAGATCCTTGCTTTGTGGATATCGTAGAGGGAGAAATCTCAAGGATATCCTCTGCAAAAATGTGATAAATACGCCTAGGAGTGAATCAACTTCTTTTCTGACCCGCAAACCAGGATGCTATAAATGCACCGGTTGTGCTACGTGCACGTACCTATTAACGGGGACAGAATTCACAAATCCAGGGACAGGTGAAAAAATATAAGATCAGACAGGTGATAACGTGCGGCACCAGATATGTCATTTATTTTATAGTATGTCCCTGCAAGAAGATCTATGTGGCAAAGACAACGAGGGCGTTGAAGGAAAGATTAGCACTCCACAGATCTGCGATCAAGCAAGGACTGGAAGGAAAAAATATAGACCAACCAGTGGCCAAACATTTTAAAGAGATGAGACATACCTTGAAAGATCTGAGGTACATGGGAATAGAGCACGTACCGATATCCCAGAGAGGGGGTGACAGGGGGAGGACCCTGTTGCAGAAAGAGTGCTGGTGGATATACCGCTTAGGTGCCATGGCCCCAAACGGGTTGAATGAAACCAATTGGCTGGGATGCTTCTTGTGACAGGAAGATCGGAAAGGGACTCCTTTGAAATCAAGTAGTGAACTTAGTCTCTCTTAAGTATGATAAAGGACTGGTATTGAACTGAATCAGGTTCCTATTAAATTAAGCAGGATAGGTAATATTGTTTGCTGATATTCGCTGTGGATAGCATGCTTAACCTCTCTTTTTTAATCTTTTTAAATGATTCACATAGGTGTATTTTAACTATCTTTTTTTCACATTGGTGATTTGTTCCACCTTTTAGCAGATGGATCCCGGAGGTCAACAGCCCCCGCAGGATAGTGAGTGTCGGCTGGGCGTCCTGGTTACCGGGTAACTAGGTGACACACAGGGGCTGTCCAGTGACGCGCCTTCCGGCGAGGAGGCGGGACCGAGGGAACGCTGCAGCACGGGTGAGTGGTCTTCATTTCTATTTATTCAGTTTTAGGTGTACATTATGTTTAGTTACAAATCTCTTAAGCCCTGATGAAAGTTGTGGATTGAGCAACTGAAACGTCGGCCCAATTATTTTAAATGAAGAAATAAAACATTGAAGCTTTTAACGAAGTCTCCCGAGTGCCGTTCATTTTCCACGCTATATATATATATATATATATATATATATATATATATATATATATATACACACACTACACACACAACAGAATTACCCTCACCCTATACAGTTGTTAATTTTATCACTATGGGCTTGATTCAGCTTTTCACTCTCATGACTTACACTCATGATTTACACTCTCATGGGTAAAACCATGTTGAATAGCAGGGGAGGTAAAATGAATGTCAGTGTTTGCATGCAGGGAGAATGCTTTATTTTTGCATGTTGCACACTGATACTGACCAGCGTTACTGTTACACTGTTATTAGACTAGGATTTTATACTATCATTTTGAAGTATTTCTAATGTAATTTTATGTACTTTTATGCTTGCATTTAATATTTCCTCTCTCTAAATGGCTTTTTAATGATTCTTTCGGACTTTTAAATAATTTTACTCCCTTTTGATACTATTTATATATTATCTATACTGTCTTATAGAATTATTTTAATTATCTTTACTCTCAACTCTCTATTGTTCTACACTATAAGCCGTAATGTATACATGTCTATTCATTCTTCCCTATGGCCTTAGCAATCGGTATACTATCCCCCAATATGCTATCTGAATGACCGCACACAGCGACACCCGAGCACCTTTGCGGTCTTGACTCCTGTGATTACTACTATTTGGTATATAGAGTGATGGGTCCGAGCTTATGCACTGTTGTTGCACTGTTGTGAATGATTAGTGTGTCATTTGTTTCCATTTCTATCTCCATTCATCCATATGTACTTAATTGTTGCCACTAGTGACTCCTCCCTAGGACCTCCCACGGCCCCCCTCCAATCCACTTCCTCCTTTATTGTAAGGCTCATAATTTAAATATGTACTATTTTTATCCTTTTTAGAAGTCCATCTGTTTCAATATTAATATTTTTCCTTGGGTATATGTAATTTGCCTTTTTGCTCTTTGTTTTCTAAACGATGTCAACATGTTGACGCACTGGCCGCTGTCAATCATCAATGTTTTAACCGCGAAAGGTTTAAATGAACGCTCACTAGGTTCCAGACTGCAATCCCCGTACTTTACCCCTGATGAAGTCGCAAGTGACAAATTGAGTCACTATGAGAAACGCATTGGGACTTTTTTGGCTGCACATCTTATTAACCCCTTCTGGATCGCCTTCCAGAGACGGGTACCTCACTGTGGAAGCGAGATTCACCTACCACCCAGACGTTCCAGAGGAACTTGACTTTCAGATAAGTAACCCTTATAGCAGGGATGGCCAAACCTGTCCTCGTGATCTACCAACGGTCCATGTTTTCCAGGTCTCCTCCAAGAATCACAGGCGACATAATTACTACCACCTGTGGGTCTTTCAAAAAATGTCAGTTGGTTCTGAACTCACCTGCGCTCCAGCAGGGAGACCTGGAAAACATGGACCGCTGGTAGATCACGAGGACAGGTTTGGCCATCCCTGCCTTATATGGTCAATTAGCTGTTTTAAATGAATTATTTGGTACGCAGAATTTATTTGTGTTATTGAAATAAAAGTGCTCACGTTATACATACTTCACTATGTGCGGGCATATCTCTCTCCCCCGGCTTGAATACACTGCCAGAGTGCCATATACTAGAGACTCCAGACCAAACAAACGTAATCATGACCGGTTACCATCTTACCATCTTATATGACGCTATACCTAAAGCTGTTTTCTGGTACGCAGAGTGTGTACAGGAGAAATCATTCTTCCTGTACACACTCTATTTGGAGGATCTTTGTGGTTCTTAACTATCATACTCTATGAGAGTTTTAAACAATACTACACTATTGTATTCTATTTATTTTTATTTCTCGGTCCGGACACACGCTTGGATACCCTGAGAAGATTCCTTTATCTGGAACTCTTTATCTGGAACTCTTTATCAGGAACTCTAAAGGACCGTTCTCGTTTCACTCTAAAACCCTGTTTTGGACTATACTGGCGCTACCCAACCCCTTCCCCAGTTTTGGGACTTTCTATATGACTTTGTGATTTGTGAGAGTGTCTATCACGCTAGTGGACCTCGGGGGGGAATTCAGTAAGTGACGAATTGCAGAATTCGTCAGTGGCTGACGAAATGGCTAACAAATTCGTCAAATGTGTATTCACTAAGTGACGNATGTNTTNTTTTTCGTCATTTAGTTTGACGTTTAAAGTTCGTCAATGACAGATCGCCGTGACGAATTTTACCATAGAAAGGATACAAAAATGGAATTCACTAACTGACGAATATTGTATTCACCCACAATTCGTCATGACGAATTTTCAAATTCGTCAAAAGGGAAATCGTCAGCACAGTGTGTCGAATTCCATAGGAGCCCAGCCCTTAGCAATGATTGTTAATTA
>JABWIB010002008.1:12379-24558 GCA_016617825.1 Platyplectrum ornatum | reverse complement strand
AATTCGTCATGACGAGTTTTCGGATTCCGTCAGTGTAATTCGTCAGTGTTTCCGTCAGTTTGAGGCTATTTTGCCTTACGAATCTCTGCTTTTCGTCAGTCCTTTTTGTCAGCATTCGTCAGCCGTTAAAATTCGTCAATACAATTCGTCACATACTGAATACAATACATCACCCGTCAGTGACGAATTTCTGCAACTGACGAACGCTGACGAAACGATTTCTCCACATAATTCGTCACTTACTGAATTCCCCCCCTCGTTGTTTGCGGTTACAGCTGCCCCTTATGTGGCTTTGCCATCCGAAGGTCTTGTTATAGTCCTATTACCTGTCTTCTCATAATTGTGTCTTACTTTTGGGATAGTGTGCTCACATACCTTTGTGGTTGTATCTATTACTTCACAATTCATTCAATATCAATATTCCATGAGAGTGCCGTCCCATGGAAGCTATAATTACTTCTACATCATAGGAGTTGGAGGAGCACCCAGCCAAATTACATTGGATTTATACTAGTTTGTATACAGGAGTGCCTTTCTATGGATTGTGACTATATATATATATATATATATATATATATATATATATATTTTAGGCCCCCCCTAAAAATGTGTGTATATATATATATATATATATATATACACACACACATATATATACACACACACTCACATACACACGTAGTGAAGTCCAAATTTTATTATAAAAGCTCAACATTTACTATAGATGTGTGTGTGTGTGTGTGTGTCCCTCTGGTCCTTCTAGTAGTGTACCCCTCTTGTCCTTCTAGTAGTCCCTACTCACTGAAAGTCTATGGATGTTGGCACAGAAAGGGGGGGGTGTATATATGAGAGATGGGGTATGTTCTTGGAGTGTTTATGATATTGTCAATCTGCATAACTGGTTCCTGAGACATAATATTTAAAGTTCTTAGTCACCATACCTCCCAACTTCCTGCTGGGGTACATCGGGACAGATAAGTCCCGCCCCATACCAGGCAATCACCACCTGGCCCAGCCCCTGTATAGCCCACACCCCGCCCTGAACTGCCCAATCTCCGCCCCCGTACCACCAAGCCCTGTCTACTTTTCACGCGCGGCCGCTGCAGTTTATAGCATTTTTTTAAACTCTAATTTAAAAAGATCATTACTAGTTTGTCCCCTAAGCGGGACAAACTGGTGGGCAGGCAGGACAGTGGGACAGTAATGCAAAAGCGGGACTGTCCCTCTAAAATCAGGACAGTCGGAAGGTATGGGTTACTATTTAGTTATATACCTGGAATTAGTTGGCAGCTATAGGCAGTTGTTTTACTATATAAAGTTATTGTACTGGTGGTTATAGTTTTATATAGAGAATCTATAAATTCTGTTAATTCACTACAGTTCGGTGTCATTATTTCATAGAATCTGCAGCTCAGTGCCCATAAATTCAATATGGTTCTGTTTCAGAAAGAGAACTTATAGTTCAGTTTTGGCAAATCGACTAATAATGTATTGAAACTTCCAAACCAAAATAACGTGATATGACATGATACACAGCCAAGTGCAATATTAAAATATTAGTGTAGAACCATCAATTTGGGGTTGCACATCATCTGCACATTAAGGGAATAGAAATGTTTACAAATCCAAAATATTTCCTCTGTACGTTTGGGAGGGAGTAAGTGCCATATGGATGCAATCAATCGCACCTAGCACATTGGTATAGAAAATTGTGAAAATGTAAATGAAAACTGTGGAAAAATTATGCAGAGTCCCGACTAGTTTTTCATCATTCATTTCAACTGTATTTTTCGTCATGCAAAATTTAAGTCAATTGTATAGGGACCATTTATCATGCACAGAATTTCATATGCAAATTAGCAAAAATACGCTATATTTTATCAATTTGCGCACAATTCATTTGTCCCCACTGTGTGTGCTAAGATCTTTCAATCGGTAAAGCACTGTTACAAAAAAAACACACAAAACTAAAAAATACCAAGACAAAAATAAATACAAAAAAAATACAATGGAAGGCAAAGTATATTGTTAATTATATTTTTGGACTAATTTGAAGTGGGTCATTTACAGGGAGAAACTGAAGGAGATTTGTGCCTTCAGCTGACAATTTTTTGCAAACAAGAGCTGTTTGCATCTTTGCTGATTTGTGTCTTCAAGACTTAGGAACAGTATGGTTGCCAAAATATAATGATCTGATTTTAAGAGGTCCATGACCCTGGACTTCCCCTGTTCAGGGGAATGACCTGACTCAAGCAAGCAACACATAAATTATTCTCCACTGCTCATCACTCAAGCAGAATGTGAGATGTTACTGCTTTTGTTGATACTGCTGAAAACCAATAAGTAATGTTAAAATTTAGGTAAATCAATTGAACATAGAGTGCTCACCTCAGAAAATGAAAATCACAAAAGACAAATGGGTGTTATGTCCCTCACAATGTAGGGCTCTACAACATCCACAGGGAGTAACTAAAATACTTAAGATATAACTTTTAATATTATTACCACTAAAAAATGGCTAAAAAGCCAAGTATTTGACATACAGTAGAAAAGGTACAAAACACCTGATTGATAACAAAAGTATGCCCTAAGGGGTATTAAGTTGAGTGTGTTGGGCAGAGTCTAACGTGACCCTGCTGTGTTCCTAGTGCTACACTCATCTGAAAAACCCTAATTCTAATGTAGAGAAAAACGGGGTAGCCGTGGCGTAGCAGGGAACGTGCACAGCATACCACCTTTCGGGTGAACATTAAGTTGTACGCTTGCGCATGCGCAGCGCCCCCGTTACCCCACACAGCGTAAAGACCCCACACAGCGAAGGACCGATGCAAGGGGAGAGTCCCCGCCCCCCTTTTTTTTGCACTGTTATTAGGTTATGGGGATACAAACATATTTAAATAAAATTAAAGTGAAAAGGGGCGCATGGGGGAGCCCATGCCCATAGCCGTGTCCCTGAGCTGGTGGAAGAATTTAGAGTTGAATAAAAAGTAGTTATGCATGAGGGTGAACTCCAGCAGGTGGACAATAAATTGGCTGTGGGCACGGTACTGGACTCCACTTGTGTTTAGAAAGAATTCCACGGCCTGGAGGCCCGATGTATGTGGTATTGAAGAGTATAAGGCCTCTACATCAATACTTGCAAGGAAAGCAGAAGGGTCTACCGTAAGGTCCTCCAATCTCTTTAGTAAGTCGTTGGTATCCTGTACAAATGAGGGCAACGCCTCAACGAACAGCTGGAGAATCTGATCTATATAGATGCCACTATTTTTGGGTGAGATTGTTGACCCCCGAAACTATGGGTCGACCCTTTAAGGGCGTTAAGTGCACTTTTGGTAGGGCATAAAACCTGGCTACCTTGGGGAAAATCAAATTCTTGTGTGCTTATTATTCTTTTAGCTTTCGCTTCTTGGAGAATGCTTTAAATCTATCAGTTGGATCAGTTGACAGAATGTGGTAACAGTTTTTGTCTTGTAAGAGAGTCATACATGATTTAAAATATGCCTGGCGATCCAGTATCACAGTATTGCCGCCCTTATCTGACGGTTCTATAGTTATTGTTTGGTCGTCGGCTAGATGTTTGAGTGCCTAGAGTTAGGGATACCCACTGTTAGGTATACCCACTGATCACTTACAAGATCACTTACCGGCTCGAACGGTGAGGGCCCCTTTACTGATTTGAAGCCAATCAGCACAAAAATGCCACCACTAGGTGAAGTCTCCTGCATAGATGTATTTCTCCAATTAGTCACTAGAGACCTTAAAGTATTATCATCATCTATGAATAACCACCAGCCCTCGAATCTTATATCAGGCGAATGGAAGGCACTCAAACATCTAGCCGACGGCAAAACAATAACTATAAAACTGTCGGATTAGGGCGGAAATACGGTGATACTGGATCGCCAGGCATATTTTAAATCACAGTGATCATACATCGTTGCTAAACCTTTTCAAATCCACTATAGTAACACTTTATTTTTAGCACTACCTGCACCCCTTGTACCATATGTCCCACATGGTCACAACAAACATTTTCACTTTAATTTTATTTAAATATCTGGCATGCATAACTAATATGTCTGTATCCCCATAACCTAATAACAGTGCAAAAACAAGGGGGCAGGGACTCTCCCCTTGCAGCAGTCCTTCGCGGTGTCTTTACGCTGTGTGGGTTGATGGGGGCGCTGCGCATGCGCAAGCGTACAACTTGATGTTCACCTGAAAGGTGATATGCTGTGCACGTTCCCTGCGGCAAGTGACGCGAGCGGGTGCACACCCCATGGACGCATAAGAGAGCGGCACACTGCGTTCCAGCGTGGAACAGCGTGCCTTAGGCACTCCCATTGTAGTTTCCATATTAGGCGCATTTAGGGCAAGCCAACGGGTGACGTTTAGGGCACGCCTGTGGGACATCCCTTCCCCCACAACGATTGGCCCTTAGTAGACACACCTTAGACATGCCGGGGGATTTAGACCCCCTGATCGGCATGTTTGTCCGGCGCACACACACTGACCCGGCGGACCACACGCCCGGACCGGATCATAGATTCGTACCTAAGACCTTCATCTGAGGCACGCCATATCGAATTCAGCAACAGCACATATGATTTATGATAAGTACCAGATTCATTCTCACAAATATAAAATGCTGTTGCACAATGTTGTACATTGCAATTTTGGGGACTATGAGTTTGACTCAATGACTCAATGAGTGAGCATGCCTTATATCTGATATAACTATCAATGTTGTTGGAATAATTTTTATGCATGTGGCAGTGTTACCAGCGATATCACTGATAACCGTGGTCTGCAGAAATTTGGTTACAAGGCACAGTGTACTGCATAGATATAGAGATGCAGTGTAACTATATAAATATTTGTTTTGCTTTTTGTACTTGTTTTTGCTACTTTTACTCCCCTGATGAGAGTCAAAGGAACTTAGACATGTCAAGTTGGAAGAGAAATATTTAGATTAGGTTCTTTATTAGGGACCGCCAGCTTAGATGAGGAGTTTGTGGTTCCAGCACGGGGTCGCTCTTTTCAGGGCGGCTACCCCGTTTTTCTCTACATTAGAATTAGGGTTTTTCAGATGAGTGTAGCACTAGGGACACAGCAGGGTCACATTAGACTCTGCCCAACACACTCAACTTAATACCCCTTAGGGCATACTTTTGTTATCAATCATGTGTTTTGTACCTTTTCTACTGTATGTCAAATACTTGGCTTTTTAGCCATTTTTTAGTGGTAATAATATTAAAAGTTATATCTTAAGTATTTTAGTTACTCAGGCTCCCTGTGGATGTTGTAGAGCCCTACATTGTGAGGGACATAACACCCATTTGTCTTTTTTGATACTGCTGAAAGCAATTAATCTACCCGGTGGGCTGTCATAGTCAAGTAGTCGTTAGTCTGCCTTGTTTCGCTTGTTCACAGCTCAGTGGACAGTTGAGCAGCATTTTTTATGACACTAAGAACTTTTTTTTAATGTCCGTGTACAGAGTGGATATTGCTGGTGTATGAGTGTTGCCATCTTGCCTCCTGTCAAGTGATTCCAAGCAGCCACTAAGGACTACCTCTGCAGCATACATAATTTCTCTACTATTTCCATTAATACCTCAGTGCCAGAACAACTTGGTTCTTTAAGTGATTCCCTGTCCAGGCCAGTCTCTGGAGCAATCCCGTCCAGTTGTACCATCCTGGCCTTTATAGTCTCACCTATTTTGTATGCGCAAGCATTACCTCCTGTCATCATACACGCCCCTCAGAACTGATCTTAACCATACCCAGTCATAACATGATGCAGGTATTGGCTGAGATTTCAAGACCTTGGATGTAACAGGGACCTGCTCGGTGATGATGGACAGGCTGTACATATGTGGAATCTCTCTTATCAGACGTATGTTCTGGAAATGTTTCTACAGCTTTCAGTTGAGGCAGAACTGGGTGCAAGGTTATGCTACTGGAAGGGGAGATTTAGACAGACTGTTAAGGCTTGCTATTGGATATTGGACTGAATCCTGATTCACTCCACTCTTTAACTATTAAGATAATGTAGGACGTGTCTGGAAACAAAGGAGGTGAAATAAAGATGACAAGAGAATTTCTTTACTAAACATTTATTATAGTATTTATTTACAATGCCTGTTAAAAAAAGATTCCTCCTTGCTGGCATAATGAAAGGCATTTCTAACAAAAAAAATTTGTACTAGTTAAAGGAAATTGTAAGATTTTCCTTTTAAACAAAAAAAAGCAAGCAAATATAGATGTAAAGATTTCTTTACAATAAAAAAAACTAGTCATAAACATCAAACACCATTTTTTTATTTGTTTTAAAAGTTTGTATTATGTTTTTAAAGTTGCATTGAAATTAATAAATACAAAACTATAGAGGATTAAGCTTTTATAATTCACATGCTTTTGCCTAAAATTAAAATTTCAATGCAGTTATTACTTCAAGTAGAAAGAATGATGTAATAAGATGTAGTCATTAAACTTAACCAACACAATAACACCTATGAGAATTCTTAACTACACTTTAGTCTCTTCATTAGAATAGTACTTTAAGATAGTTCACAGTATCATTAGAGACAAACAGATGGCACACAGTGTGTGAAACTTATGTTCAATTTAAATAAAGACTTTCCATAATATCCATATATAGCACAGGGCAATAAAACCAGTAATATACTTTCAACTTCATTTAAATAAGACTGTTTAAAAATCAAATGCAGCTCTTTTTATACAAACAGTATTTCAACTGTAGATAGTAAAATACTTCTGGTTTGTTCTTGTTTAGAATTATGCTGAATCCTGGATGCAAATATGTACAGTACTAGACTTTTTATAATAGACATTATATTGAATGTCATTATATTCATATGAAATTGATCAATGTAGCATAACAATGCTCTTGAATTTAGTTTTTGCGTAATTGTGGTTTATGTTATGCAATAGATTGTGTAGAATGATGAGATGATGATTTTGCCATATTTACTGACAGGAATACTAAAGCCATATATAATACCTCCCAAGTGCCCCGCTTTTAGCGGGACAGTCTCGCTTTTGGGGGACTTTCCCGCTTTTGGGGGATTGTCCCACTGTCCCTCAGCCTCCCAGTTTGTCCCGCTAAAGGGACAAATTTTGTTTTACCTTTTATCATAAAAGTTTTACAATTTTCCGCAAATCGCGTCAGCGAAAGGGTGCGGTCCTTGGGCAGGGTGGGGGTGGGACTGGGCAGGGAGATTGACCCTGCGCCATACATGCATGACCACAGGGGGCCCGGCAGTAACGGTTGCTAAAAGCAATAACATACGTTACTGCCAATTGCCTCAGGTAAAATGGCTGTGCAGACCAGCCATTCAGAGCTATTGTTGGTGTAAATAAAAAAAAAAAAGCAGGAAATACTCTCATCCCTGGCTCCAACTTCCTCACTCTTGTTGGAGCCTTGGAGAGGGAGAGCGTTTTCCATCTAGAGAGCATTTTACAGTGTTAAAAAGAGATTTTTGCACTTTATTATTGCTATATTATATATCCCTAGGCCCTGTCACTATCCCTGTCATTATTCTGTACTCCTCTAAAAGTCCCCTGTCGCCACAATCTGTATACATATATACTCCAGCAGAGTAGGAAGAGAGCAGGAAGTTTGCTTGTTCTAAGGCAAAAGGCAAGTATAGGACAAGCAAACTTTTTCCTATGCCTGAGCCTGAATTAAGGTCTATTACTGGCATTTTGGACCATTTTTCGTTGGTTACAATTTCATACAGTATTACATATAAGTTTATTTTCTTATTTGAACCTTCTTTTTTTCAGAATGAATGGATTTATGCTGCTTTCGGTAACCTCATATTGTCAGTATATTTACAATAGGTCAGTTGGTGTCTATCGTTACATTATCGGTAACCTAACCGTCGGTAAAATGACTACCACCCAAAGTCCCCTGTCCCCGTTTTGAAATAAATCAATGTTTTTTACATTTTACCAATAATGCCCTGTGCCCACCCCGAGATGATTCCAGTTTTGACCGCTTATATAAGCTTAGGCCCCTAATCCAACATAGTAACTAAATGTTTGCCCAGGCAAACACCCCCAAAAAACTACCCCCACAATGCCCCCCCCCCTCACTTTTGTGAAAATAATGTGGGAGTTGGTGCACTCCATCTATACCTGGGATACCATCTATACCATCTATACCTGGACAATTTTTACACCAGTGTCCCACTTTTTCAAAGCCTGTACTCCAGAAGCACTGTGGCATGTGGGACAGTGGGCAAGAACAACAAAAGCATCCCTTAGGCGCTGGTTGGGCAGGCACAGAGAAGGGGCAAGAGCAGGGAAAATGTACTGCGTGTCAAGTATAAGGACAAGAGAGATGTTCGTATCCTGACAACAGTGCATAGGGATAGCAGCACCCCTGTCCCAAATAGTACAAAATACAGATCACACTACATCAAATATCAGGAATACATTTAAAAATAAAAACCACAAAAAGAAAGATCTGTACAGATAAGGAAAGGACATATTTAGAACTCAATCTAAGGGACCCAAACAGGGATAATCAAATCATCTGGAGCGTTCTTGAGCAGTCGGAGCTATACCCAGAAAGTAGAGAGACTATAACCACAACCCCCAGACCTTTATAAATTTGGAGGGGCAACCATGGCTAGTATACATAAAACGTTCATGAGCAGGAGAATTATTAACTAAGCACAACCAATCCTCTACCATGGGGGGAGCCGGAGATAACCATGTTCGAGCTAGACACGTCTTCGCCCACATACACAAGGAATTTATAGAGACCTGAAGTGACCTAGTAACCACATCCTCAAGACCCAGACCAAATAGACATTCCCTGGGACCCTGAGGGAAATGTATATCATTTTAATTTTCTTATGTTAATTTTATTTTTATATACAAGAATAATTTGGGAAAAACATAACCTTAATTAAAGAAAAACGTTTCACCATTGAGAACTAGGCTCCCAGACACATTTCGTGTCTGCCATGACATTTGTTGTCTTTTTTGTCTGTCTTGAGCAGCAAGCAGTGAAGTTAGCATGTTGTAGACCTTTCGCTAGCCAAACTTTCTGGTTTAAACATTTTAAGTGGGAGAACAAACACATTAATACAAATAAGTTGTTATGTTGTTTCAAGGGACAATGCAATTCTGGGTCTAAATTTACTAAGCAGGGATGTCAGATTCAAGCTTTCAGTTCAATTTACATACTTGAGAATGTGAGCTTGGTTCTGATTGGTTGCTATGGGCAGTGTCGGATTGGGGTACCTTGGGCCCACCAGAGGAAATCATTCTTGGGCCCGCCCTCAGTTATAAAGAAATAATGCTAGGTCTTGGGGCCCACCGGAGGATTCTCCTGTTCTCTGGTGGGCCAGTCCGACGCTGGCTATGGGTAACATATCGGAGTTGATCCTGAGTTGCGGCGCTGCGCTAGTGCATGCGTTGCGTACGCGCGCATTGCATATAATCCAAAGCTGCGGTTTTTTGGCTAAAAAATGCAACTGTGAATAGCACGCTAAAAATTTGCAATGCGCGCTCGGGAGCAGTTTAGTCTTGCGTCTAGTTTTACCATCTTGCGTTTTGTTGGATTATTTATTTTTTTTATTTGTGACAAAACTGAGGGAACAATGTTAAATGAATGTCATGTATTTGCTTATTTGGTGAACATAAATATAATAACTGACCTGTTTGATTAAAGCGAGTTTAAGCGTTTCCTTTACAGCATTGACATGACATTTTATACTTTTTATTCTTCATTTATTTTCCAATACCAAACATTAATCCATAAAATGATTATGTTGTAGGAGTGNTAAAACATATTATACAGTCCCACAGAACTCAAGTAGCTGGAAAAATTGATAATGTAAATTAAATCACTGTTTTGACTGTAAATAAAAAGTGCACAAAAATCCACATTGTCCAATATAAAAGCTGTCACACGAGTTGACACATCAAAGCAAGCACTGTAGAAAACAGAAGTTTACAGGCCATGGAACACTTCCTACAACTATTGCAAATGATCTGCAAAGTATAGGAAATAGACCAGTTTGACCAGTTGCACCATCCCCAGGCAGACGCAAGCAAAAAGCCGCAAATGGCTAATAATCGCAATGAGCAGCGCAAGACGCAACAACAGGCACGCCCCGAAATCTCATTATAATATGCTGGCACGCCCACACATCCAAAATCTGAGGCGCAGAGCCCTGGAGACGCTAATGTGCGTCTGATTAGCATGCGATTCAGAGTTCTGTGCGAATGCGCAGTGTGAATAAACGCAAAAAAATCCGCGCACTGCGCCCACATTCAGGCGCAATGCGTGACTAAGGATCAGCTCCATCCACATTTTTCCCTGCCTAGTATATTTATGTCCTGATGTGTTTCCCTGCCTAGTATATTTATGTCCTGATGTATTTCAATATGTCATTAAACGCATTGAAGCAGCGTTCACATTCAGCAGTTATTATTATTGTATTCAACAGCTATTTGTTGGTCAGGAGTGCTCGTCTGTCTGTGATACGTCACTGACATATTTTCTAAATCCACCAACTGCTCCTTGTACTGCAGATATTTGGAACAAAGCACATCGTTGTTTTATTATATTATCATCAAAAATGTCTGGATTGCTAGGGTTATCTAACGCTTCTAGATGTTTTAGTAGGGTTTGGTATTTATTTTTATCTTTATCGTTATCTGGTTGAAATGAACCTTATGCACATTGGGATGAATGAGTGGTGAACATGTAACAAAACATTTGAAAAAAGTAGTATGGTTAATTTCTTACAGAAAAGTGATATCCAGAATTATTTTTACAATGTTTCGAAAGCTAGGCACATTTGTTCTATTAACTTATATGCATGTATAAGTGTCATAGATCAATTTTGCCGTTCTAGAGAAAGTTCCTCTATCTCAATGAATGCATCAAATAAAAAAACAAGGTTTAAGAAAAATTAATTGTCAGTAAGACAATCTTTGACCCCTTTGTAAGTGGAACATTCTTTAGAATAGCAACCTCTGTCTTTGATGCATTATCAGCACATGAATGCAATATCAACACATTGTACGATTTGTCCAACATATAAACCATTTAGTTTTTTGCAACTATAAAGAGAACTGGCAAATCAGTGTGAAACACCCGGAGAAAAAACAGTACAGGTAGTATGGCACAACAATATTCAATATTGTGCCTCAAACAAATCAAGGAATACCAACTCACAGTACTGACTAGTATTATACATATAAATACAGGGGAACTTTTTGACCAGCACTATTTTGTTCCCTTAGGAATTAAGTTTGACCATCCAAAGTTTGAAAACGAGAATCAAAAATCACACTACACAAGTCCTTAAAAGAAGTCCTCTAATGTGGTTTATCATGTTCTTTTTCCTCCAATACGAAAACAGATGGGGTTGAGGGGGGAAATAGAAGAAAAGACGATTCTCATGTAACTCAGGGAGATAATGGAGATATATGATTCAAGATGTACACTCACACTTTAAACTCTATCAGTGTAGTGAAGATCTCTCCACATGGCACGTACTTCTGCAACACAGCTTATCGTCCTCTTTCAGTGCTGTCCTCCAAAATACAAGGGAGACAAACTTTGTACAGCCAATATGACCAGCGGAGAGTATCGAACACAGATTTTTACTCACTCAGCCCCTTCTATGGTTATTGCACCTCAATAGGCTCTAAAGATGTCCTCCTTTCTTTAATAAAAATAAGATAAAAATAATAATAAAACAGTGGTGCAGGTTGCCCTGCAATGCAGATAGAGAATCTCTTGGTGGTACAATGTTGTTAATAGGGCCCAAATTTAGCATTGATAACATAGAAGGGAAACTTTTTCCACACTACAGCTGCTCCCGATGCACGCTGCCCTTTACCACCAACGCGTTTCTACTCAGGTGAGTCTTTTTCAAGGTGAATGGGGGTTGTGTGTCGATGGTCCATTTATATTGACATCATCCAGTCAAACAATCTAGGTGGTATATGGAAATAAACAAAGTACATTTAACCCCTTTAAGACACAGCCTATTTGGTCCTTCATGACCAAGCCCTATTTTACACATCTGACATGTTACACTTTATGTGGTAATAACTTTTTAATGCTTTAACGTATCCAACTGATTCTGAGATTGTTTTTTCGTGACATATTGTACTTTAAGTTA
>JABWIB010002008.1:0-10991 GCA_016617825.1 Platyplectrum ornatum | reverse complement strand
TGACAGCTGCCATATTGATTCTGTCCCCCCCCGCGGCATGCCGCGGGGGAGACAGTTAGACGAGCGCCGTACACGGACAGCAGACATTTTCAAACTGCCACAGCGTCAATAGACGCTGTGACAGTTTAAAGNCATGGCATACAGTTATGCCATNTTGCGGGAAGTACATCCCGATCATGGCATAAATGTATGCCATATGTCGGGAAGGGGTTAAAACCAATTTAAATCATTTGCTCCACCAATCTTTTCCACATTGCGGATGGATTTTATCCCAAATCACTCCAATAAAAAAAAACACAAACGAACATCCGAAGTTTTTCATATTAGTTCCAACCATCCCAGTGACAAGTTTCATCTCAAAACCCTTCTACCACTACCTACGTGCAAACAGTTCTCCATTAGTTATCATACAAGGGGCCTATCTATATACCATAATTGTTTCTTCACTCAATGTTGCAATTCTATATGTGCCAGTAATGTCTCCATGTTTTCATATAACTCCTTACTGATCCTTATAATTAAAACTTGTATAATACAATCCAAAAGTGCATAATTATACCAACTCTGTGTAAATAAAAAACACCTCTGTGTGAAGAATATGTGCCTGAGTGCGCAATCATCAAAAATGTTTGTAGTGCATACATCATAAAATATAATTTTACAACCAGTCACCAAGTGGACTTTTCTGTTTTCATTATTGTTCTTCTTCTTCCTCTTCTTTATTAAATGGCTTCTTTTCTGTTTTTTTTAACATCTTGTAGTGCCTTCTCTAATTCCAATAAATCATACCCCTTTTAAATCTGATTCTTCATTTCCTGACCTTGTTCTTCATAGTTTATGTCTTTAGAACAATTAAGTCGAACTCTAATGAATTGACTCCTGGGTACTGTACTCAGCCATCTTGGGTGATGTTCATTTTTCTTTAATATATATGAATTGGCGTCAGTTGGTTTTTTTAGACCAGTTTCCTCACAAAAGATCACCAGATCCAGAAACTTAACCTTGGATTTACTGGTATGCAAGGTAAGCTGGATACTATCTGTGTTGCAATTCAGATGTTCACAGAATGCATCAAGGGATTTTTGATTAAGCTTCCATGCAAAGAGAATATTCTCTATAGAGTGATAGTTGAATATCAGTTGTTCAGCTTCCATGTACTTTATGTATACCCATGACTCCTAAATAAATATACATAAATATATTGGTGCATGGGGCCGCAAATTTTGCCCCCACCACATTTTTTTGGAGGTAGAATTCTCCAATGTATATAAAGAATTTATTTGATAATATAAATTGAATGCTTTCAAGGATAAAATCTTTTTCTTCCTGATTTCCTTCGGTCTTATCTAGAGCCTATTTCACTGCTTCTCTTCCTTTGCCATCACTTGTATCTTGTAGATATGATTTGATATTTTTCATCAGTGGTTGTAATTGATAGTCTATATACTTGGTCTATACTGAGAGATTCGAGGTTATGGAATTAACTCCAGAGACTGTCGGGGTCGGGCGTCCGGGTGGTGAAATGAGGGACTTGTGTACCTTTGGTAATCAGTACAACACTGGTGTGCTAGGATTGGTAATAGGGTGAAAATCCTTAAATTTTTCCCCTTTAAGTATGTATTGCCATCTGAAAGACGTCTACATTCTTTATCATAATTTTCAATATCTTGTATCACAATTCCCTCTCTCTTATCTGAAGGCTTTATGATGATTTTTTGTTCTCTGTAAGCCATTTCGAGGTTCCTTCTCTACTTTCTCCAGATTGGTAGAATTTCTTCTCAAAATCCTGTTGTACGAGCTGCCCAAAGGATTCAATTCATTTGCCTTTACAAAAGAGGGGATATAACGTCAACCTTTTTTTGAACCTCCTGCTTTCTTCCTCTTTTTCTTGTGATTCTCAAGATGCCTCATCTCTAGGATGTAATTCTTTTGTTTTCATCCTGAAAAAAATTTTTAAAGTTAACTTTCTCACAAATTTATGAAGATCCACGTATAGGTCAAATCTGATGATCTTTGTTGAAGGGGCAAACATCAATCGCTTTCCCAACACTTTATCTTCCTCAGCAAGGAAGTAAGGGAATAATGACCCAGTTTAAACACCCTTACACTTTAACACCCTCCAGACAGGACATATTTGGCTCTCCTAAAATCTGGAATTACTTTTTTGTAGTGATGGGTAGTTCAGGACTAGTTTTTTCAGTTCACTGCTCAGTAAAAGATTAGTTTATCAGGGACTAAAACAAGTGAAAGGAACTAGACACAGACTGATAGAGATCCCAACAGCTTTATCATGTAGCTCACTATAGTTCAGATTAAACTAGTTCAGCAGTAACTGTCAGCTCTCTGACTCAGTGACTCATACAGACATAATGAGTCAGTATAGTACTTGTAAGCTACCATGGGGCTGATTCAGCCCTGCGTCTCCGCCAGCCAGACCCAAACCCGACTCCGTGCCTCTGCAACTCCGCCATATGGAAATGAGAAAAGGGGCGTTCCACGCCCATTTTCTCATTTGCATATGCGCCTTTAGCTGAATCAGGTCCCATGTGTGGCACTGCTGTGTTCAGGCATATGTATGGAGCTGATCCTGAATCACATTACCATGATTCATTATCACAACAAGGTACTTCCAAATCCATTTATTTTCACCTGCTGCAATATTCTCTTTATTTTTCTTCTAATTGTTATTCAACTTGAAAAAAATTTAAAATTATGACTTGTGTGTGGAATACATATACCAAGTTACTTCTATAGAAGTTTAAGGTGTAAAAAAATATGAGCTGTTGCCCATAGCAACCAGTCAGATCTACTTCTTATTTGTTTAAATCATTTCCACTTCTATAGAGCTCCCATATAGCACTGTGTGTATATCTATTTATTTCATATATGTCTGTCTGTCTATCTATCTATCTATCTATCTATCTATCTATCTATCTATTTATCTCATACTTCCCAACATACAAAGGTCTGAGGTCGGGACACTTAAGCCCTGCCCCTGGATTGTCACGACTACATTTCCCATCACTACTTTTTTGTTTCTGTTTTATTACCAGTGGGTAATATGGGTGGCTTTGGAATGTCCAAGGCTCCTTCCCAATGCTGATTCATTGTATTACACTGAGCTAGTGTTCTCCTGATGCTACTGTGGGACTTGTGTGTTGTGCTAGTCTGTTACTACTGCCTGTGAACATCAGAGGCCGCTGTGTTCAAGCACAGTATGTACTACCAAATCCCACCAGAGGTGCCACTGTCCAGCTCCTGTGTTAATTGTCTTTAATGGTTTGCACCTGATGTCTATATAATCCCTGTATGATCCAACACTTCTGGATCCCTGTTAAGATGGGATCCCTGTTAAGCTATATATATATATATATATATATATATATATATATATTTAATATACCAAGCTGCACCTTTAAATATAATTGGTGTGTTCTGTGCGGTTTTGTGTTTTGTATTCATGTTTATAGTACCCTGCTCGTTGTTACTTTTTACCTGCCTTGTTTTATTATTTTTGTGCATTACTTCTTTTTTTGTTGTGTTATTTATCATTTTTACTCATTCTGTGTTTTCATTTATGTGTATCTAGTTTTACTCTCTGTATTATACCGGGTTTCCTTGGTTCTGAGTGTATAATTCACAGGGTGTTCATAACTAATTGACACCCGTATAGGGTAATAGGTATTAAAGCTTGTGATCTGCTACTTGCATATGATAGCAGTATATAAATATATTGCGCTAAAACTTGAACAACACTCACTGACAAAGTCCTGATTGGATGAAACATGTAGAAGATATCGGACCTGATTCAAACAAATCGGCGGCCANATCGTGCGGCCGCCAGGTCTGCAATATTTAGAATAGGGAGAAGGGCATGCCGTATGCCCCGCATCCCTGCGCTAATGTACAAATCGCAGAGGCTCCGGATGCTGTATCCAGAGCCTCTGCTAATGTATATACGCGGCAATTTTTCCATGAATGAAAAAAAAAATTATTAAAAAAAATGTATGTAAAAAATACACAAACACATTTTAATTAATATATTATTTTTTATATTTTTTCTTTTTTTTACACTTAATGAGGCAGGTAATTGTCCATAGGACATTACCTGCCTCTGTGCCTCTGGGGCTGATTCAGCCCTGCGTTTCCGCCAGCCATGCTGGCGAAGACGCGAATCTTCGCCGATCTGTGCATGCGCACAGTGCATGTGCATGCGCAAAGCCCAACTCCGTGTCTCTGCGACTCCGCTCCATGTAAATGAGAAAAGGGGTGTTCCACGCCCCTTTTCTCATTTGCATGTGTGCCTTTAGCAGGGCTAAGCCCTGCTAATTGAAAGAGCAGCCTGCACCATGTCAGGACAAGATGCAGGCGTAGCGCAGACACCAAGAGGCAGGTATTGTCCTATGGACAATTACCTGACTCATTACCTGTAAAATATAGTTAAAAATAAAGTAAACATAATACAAAACAATAAAATATTAAATAAAGTGTTTCTGTTTTTTTTTTTTTTAATTTAACTAATATTTATTTATTTATTTATTTTCCATTCATGAAAGCCGGCACGAGTGCCGCTTTTGCGCAGCTCTGAATAGCACGGACCTGGCGGCCGCAGCGTGCAGCCGCAAAATACTTTAAATCAGGTCCTCCGTGCTAAGCCTGCACCATGTCCAGACATGGTGCAGGCTGCGCTTGTAATAAGTAGGGCTTAGCCCTTCTAAAAGTGCATTACCATAAGCCGCAGTCGCAAGGGCACAGAGTCGGAGCAGCCTGGCTGGCGGAGGCGCAGGGCTGAATCAGCCCCATCATATACAGCTGAATACTGCTTAAATCTGAAAGAACAGTGACCAGAGTATTTAACTACTCAAACTTCTTGGAGTGGTGAAGCTCATTTTACCAATTGGATTTTGTATATATATGCTTGCTTTTATATGAAAATGGTACAAGTTTATTCTGTGAGAAGATTGTAAATAAATGAAGGATATTTTATTAATATAGCATTGATACCATTGGATTAACTGTGTGTGTCTGTGATTATTGGTTATGTGTGTGTAAGTGTGTCAACAGTGGGACCAATTTATTTATGCAAAAATAACAACTACAGAATTTATTCTTCTTTAGTAATAAACACAATTCTAAATGTTTATATGAGTAGCCCTTGCACCAAAATAAAGTGTGTTTTCTAAAAAAGACCACCAGTTCACAAAGCAAGTCAGTCTATATATAAAATATCCAGGGAGTACAATTGCCCTTTTCTTGTACTGTAAGTATACTAATAGAGGAAAAGGCAATTATATTTTAATTTCTTAATGTTAAATCATGTATAATCCTTAGCTGCAGTCAAAATGCAAACTTTATTTTAGTAATGAATCTAATGAAGCATATGTGACTTTGCATTCATTATTGTGTTCTATATGATTTGCTTAATACCTTAATGAGTGATAATTACTGCTCATGAATTTCTGTTCACGACATGAACTAATTTAATTAAGGAGTAAGGCAAAGAACTAATTTACTTCATGAACCACAACTTTAATAAGTAATCAAGAAGAAAAAAATATCATTTGTGTATAAGAACTACAATTTTGCAATGTATTGGATAAAAGGCAAGGAAGTCATTTTATTGTTAGGAAAAGATGTGGGATTCAAAATTAGATAAAAAATATGCTCATATTTTATATAAAATAAATAATAAAAATGCACAAATATGTACAAATATGCATGTTTAGTTTGATATAAAATAAAAAATTTTGTTTATGAAGAAATTATATGAGACCTCATAGATTTCTGAAAACTTGCACATAGTATAAAAAAGGTACATTTAAATATTTTATATTTAATTCATGTATAATTCTCTGCCGCAGTATACAGATATTTTATTAACTATTTTTGTAGTAGGTACTTCTGAAGATCATAGTATGAATAAGCAACTAAAGACTTTTTTCACACGTGAGAACTGATTAAAGTATTTTGATTACATTATTTATATCAGGGTCGCAATTTTTGTACAGTATTTGCATTTTACATAGAACAAATAAACAAGAATTATTATTATTTAATTATAAAAAGAATAGTGAGAATGTCAAAGTAAAATATATAATATAGTTGTTGAAAGGATGTCAGGAGATTCAAATAGGTTGAACTTGATGACATGGTGTCTATTTTGATACCTCGTCAACCATACCCCCCAACTGTCCCGATTTTAGCGGGCTAGTCCTGCTTTTGGGGGACTGTCACACTGTGCCTCCCTCCTACCAGTTTGTCCTGCTATGGCTTTTTTGTCGCAATAGGAGGCATGAAAAGGGGGCAGGGCTTTTCGCGGGTGGGCGGGTTTTGGGTGTGCGGGGTGGAGTTGGGTGGACTTGGGGAGGGCCTGGGTGGGATTTGGCAGAGAAAGGTGCGGGTTTGGCCAGGCTGTTGGGAGGTATACATCAACTTTGTATGTAAAATCATTATTACCTGTTACCTCATATTGTTTACTTAACTCTTGCATGGCAGCACTATCTTATTATTTTCTCCTCTTTCCCAGCAGGAAAAAAGAAGCCTCTGGGGATATATAAGCATTCCTTTTCCAGGTTCTTGGGTCTCATCTAAAATCAGACACTCATGTCATGTCACACTGTAAAATATTCGAGTGTATAGATTGGTATAAATATGTGTTGCCACAGAGAAGTAAAAAAAAAAACATTTAACAGGTAATAATCTAATCTAATGTTTCCATCTCCTCCCCCTGACAGCACCCCAAGCAGCTCTCCTCATTGAGTGGGTCCCCCCAAATATATTATATCTCAATATATCTCAAAATTAATCTCTTGAAAGCTGTTCTAAGGCATCAAACCAATATCCTCTGCACCAGTGCTCAAAGTGGGAACTGTTAGATGGGGAAATGTGCTAAGCCCTGCCCTCCCCAGAACTGCTATTTTGTGATTCATGTACCCCTCCAGTCTAAAGGGGGTTGGTCTTATACAGAAGCGGAACTACAGCCATAGCATCATGTCCCCATTGTACAAAGTAAAAAACTTATTTAAGAGATCCTGGGGCTGATTCAGCCCTGCGTCTCCGCCAGCCAGACGCAAAGTCCGACTCCGTCCCTCTGCGACTCCATGGACATGGTGCAGGCTTAGCGCAGACCCAGAGAGGCAGGTATTGTCCTATGGACAATTACCTGCCTCATTAACTGTAAAAAAAAGATAAAAAAAAATAAAAATAATAAAATAAAATAAAATATTTAATAAAGTTGTTTTGTGTTTTTTTTTAGCATTTAAATAATTAATTTTGCACGTGTACCGGCTTTCATGCTCGCAGCGTACGCTGTGTACGCTGCGAGGACAGACCAGCAGAGGCTCCGGACACAGCGTCCGGAGCCTCTGCGTCTTTTTACTGAGCGCAGGGAAGCGGGGCATAAGGCATGCCCCTCTCCCTGCGCTCTATTCAGAGCTGCGCTTTTGCGCAGCTCTGAATAGCACGGAGTTTGCGGCCGCCATGTGAGGCCGCAAAAAACTCTGAATCAGGTCCCCTGTTCCCAATAGTGCATAGCGGCGCAGCGTCATGACGTTATGTCAGTTTCAAAGACAGTAGTCTCTGCTTTGGGCATGAATATCTGCCTTAAACCAGATGTGGCAGCTAATTTTACAGAATCCAAAGATGCTTTGCATAAGAATAAACATTAATTTCTAGGTCACTATACCATAACCAGCATTAGCTACCAATGCATGCTGCTTCCTAAACCTGCCTTCAATCTTCTGTTCTGCCAGGTAAAATTCGTTTATTTTTGCTTGAGCAAATGATTTTGGCTTAATCCTTCAATGCAAATGTCAAAACAAAACCAGTGTTTGCCTATATCATGTGTACCACCATGAATATAGGCTTCACAGGCGCTTTTCAAAAATACTTTGGTTGCAGCTGAAAAAATTGGGATCCTATCCCAAAAACTCTAAACAAATTGTATGAACAAAAGAAAAGGAGAAAACTGTGCACACATTTTAATATTTATGTGAAAAGAAATACTTATATATGGACAGAATGTAAGTATATAGAGTACATGTTTTAGATACAAAGACATTGAAATAAAAACTAGTGACTAAAATAAATATACAATACATTTTAGGGGTGATAAAATTATTACTAATTAAATACCAAATTATGTTACCTGCCCCTCCTGCCAGGGCTTTGTCTGACAGCGCCTTTGCCAGAGCAGCGTCATCCGTTAATGATCCTTCTGGAGGTGGTCTGGATTTTGTATAATTGAAACCTGACACCTTTACCTATTTCTCTTCATATAAGAGATAAACCATAAAAAGAAAAAACATATGTCAAATCAGAAATTTATTAACACACAACATATAAAACATATTATATATATATATATATATATATAAATGCAGGCAGATAACTAAACAGGGACTGTACCTAGAGGTATAGCTGTAATGAAAGTTCAAGCCTCCCGGGTGGCTATGATGGAATAGAGTGCATTTCAAAACTTCAAAAACAGCCTTGCTTCCTCCACTTAGATCTGTCCCCTTCTGTCTGTAGACATCTTATTTGAACCGTTTTGTGCTCTATCGCTTTTCAAAAGGTTTAACCTGAACCTCAGCTACTACCTGCTACAATCAATAAAACACTGTGATATGGATTTGTTGCTTTTTGTAGTAGTTGGGTGACAGCAATCTTGGCTATTGCTATCTCAGCCAGTGTTAATACCTCAGGTATGGTGCTTACAGTCCTTGTCCAGGTATCTGTTGGTCTTTCTTTCTGGACACACTTCTTGTCTGGTTTTGACGTGTCCTGTTGAGTCCAGTTTTTATCTGCCTCTGGTACTGCTTAATGTTGTTTCTCAGTAATTCTCTATCCAGTCTTTCACTCTTGCTCTCTCACGTTGTCAATGCCGTCAGACTCCCAAAACCTACAGGTGTCTCCGGGAGCCTTCATGAGAGGCTGCAACCTGCTGGGTGCCTGCAGCTCCACACAATCAAGGTCTCTAGCAAAGACCAGTCCCCATTAATACTGCACTCTCTGTGTGCGGTCACCACTGGTGAAAGTAAATGACCTTTAAGGGTGAAATCAAAGTGATAAAGTTTTTGTAAAAGGGGCCCTTGGAATCAAGAATTAATCAAATGTGCTGTATTGAATAACCAATTGAATAAACTGCACATTTCAGCTTCCACAGTTAAATTGTACTACATCTGTGAAATTTCCATGTAAATAAATGAAGTTTTTATGTATGCATCTTGCTAAACAACACAATTCTAGGATTTAATGCCCCTGTGTTCAAGTTTTATGTCAACTTTATAATAGTTACAATTGTACATGGTAATAATATTCTCATCACAGAATGAAGGTTAGAGCATAACTGCTCTATCGGCCTCCTACTGTGTTCATAATTGAAACTCTCTATGGTGTCTTTCATTATTGCTTTTAATAATAGTTAAATACCAGGGAATCTAATTACAATCAGAAATAATTTGATGAAGATCAAATATATGGAGTTATAAACATCTTAATTTTCCAAAACACTAATTTGACAGAAGATGGACAATTCTCGAGTAATGTGAAGTGGTCAGAGATTGCTTTAGGAATGCTGATAATTAAATGTTAATTGCTTTGTAACAATGTAATGCATTATTTTCCATGTACATTGTTAGCACTATATTTTGCTTATATTTCTATTATTTTCTATTCTATAAAAATAGTTAATGGCACATGTTTATGTTTAATGGTCAAAAAAATCAGTTAAATCAGTATGCTAATGAACACAGGGGTAAGGTAGTGCATTGATGTTTACATGCTGATCAGCGCGTAATATTTAAGGTAGCCTTCAAGACACTTAAATGAGAAGCTGAACTCAACCTCCCTCTTATGTGAACTTAAAGCATTATTATTCAAACTTGTTTAGGTATTGTCATGCTTTCTTATTAACATGCATGTTATATTTGCACAGCATATAACTTTTGTCTAAATATACATTCAGGTTCATAACTATTGTGTTATTGTCACAATTCTCATATTTTGGGCTCTATACACCACTGCAATGAATTTGAAATGAAACAAACATGAATGCTTTAAATGCAGACTTTCAGCTTTTATTTAAGGGTATTTACATCCAAATTAGGTGTAGGACTTTTAAGAATGTTAATTCCTGTTTTTTTTTACTATTTAAGGGACCAAATATCTATATCTAACTTTAACTTTTTAATACTTTGTTGCAAATCCTGGCAGTCAATTACAGCCTGAAGTTTGGAATGCACAGCTATTGCCAGATGCTGGGTTTCCTCCGTGGTGATACTCTGCCAGGCTTCTACTGCAAACCTCTTCAGTTCCCGCTTTTCCCTTCTGTTTTGTCCATCTGCACTGTGAAGCACCGTCAAATGAGTTCTGAAGCATTTGAGTGAAAAGGCGCCCCATGGGCCCTAGGATCTTCATGGGCCCCGGTTCCTTGCACCTGCTGCAGCAGTGGTAGTTCCACCTTTGTTTGTCTCATCTGTCCATAGGATGTTGTTCTAGAAATGCAATGGCTTTTGTAGATGTTTTTCTCCAGTATGGAAACCATTACTCTGTCATCTACCAGAGTTGTTTTCAGTGGTCTTCCCAGGTGTTGGTGTTGCTTAGCTCTCCAGTGCATTTTTTTTTTTAAGAATGTTCTATTGCTATCTCTCTGATGGATTTGTTTTGATTTTTCAGCCTAATGATGTCTTGCGTCACTGATAGTGACAGCTCTTTGAGAACTCATATTGTGAGCCATCAGCAACAGATTCCAAATGCAAATGTCACACATGGAATCAGCTCCAGCTCTTTCACCTGTTTAACCCCTTTGTGACGCAGCCTATTTGGTCCCTAATGACCAAGCCCTATTTTACACATTTGACATGTTACACTTTATGTGGTAATAACTTTTTAATGCTTTAATGTATCCAACTGATTCTGAGATTGTTTTTTCGTGACACATTGTACTTTAAGTTAGTGGTAAATTTTGGTTGATAAAGTCAGGTTTTTTTTGT
>JABWIB010002007.1:58677-74663 GCA_016617825.1 Platyplectrum ornatum | reverse complement strand
CACAAACAGGCTACTAATAGCCTGTTTGTGTAAAATAAGCACAAGATCTGTGCTTATTATTGTCCCTTTAAAAGCAGCGATCGGCTAGTCATAACTGACTAGCCAATCGCGTGCTTTGCCGGGGACGGGACCACTAATTTTGGTCCTCCCCGGCATCCTTATGATGGCAGCTGCCATCATGATCCTGTCCTCCCGCGATGCCGCGGGGAGACCTTTAAACGAGCGCCGTACATGTACGGCGCTCGTCATCTAGGACCTTCCCGCTGCGCCGTACAATTTTTTGTATACCAGTGTGAGTGTGTATCATTCCTTATCCACTCCCCAGTATCTCACCTGTAGATCATAGATGGGCATGAGCACGCAGTGTTAGGGGAGGGATAGGTATACCCCTTATTTAAGGGCGAAAATTCACGGCCTTGCTGATGGTAGGCACTTTTGGTTAGGGGAAAGGTACATGCTTTCCTCAGATTAGTGTAGAGAGGTCACCCTGATACAGTGAATCCACTCCACTGCCTAAGTAGATATTACTCAGCACTTAATACATCTATGAATCATCCCATATGCAGCCACAGGTATTCTGAGTGTTATTTTACTTTATCTATGTATTTCGTCGGCTAAATATAACTATACACCTTATGTGAGTATATTATTTTAGAGTTATGGTGTTATTAAAAGTTATGTTTTAAGCAACCTTGGTGTTCTTTAGAGTGGTGGGTGTTGTACCCACGTGATATGGTGAGTCACCTTGGAGTGTGCTGACTTCTGGAACTTGATCTCTGTTTCTTTTCTTTTTTTGTAATATTATGTGCAGTATCATATTCTTTACATTTATAGGGGACTGACTTACCTTCACAGCACGTAATCACATGTGGGTGATGTACAGCAAATTGCAGGTTACTCAGGGTTCATAGTGGATGTTTTGCTCTACATGAGCCATTGCTCACAGGATAAGTCTGCAGAGCACAGCAAGCTCTCATGCAGAGCAAATGCGCATTGGGAAATTTCACTTGTTGTTCACTCAGGCCTGTGAACTTTTTTGTTTGTTGAATATATCCTTCTCTTCAGCAAAAAGTCACAATAAAACAAATCTGCAATGCGTCTTGTGCCCTTTCTAGCAGTGATAGAGATTAGAAATGAGGCTCCATTTAAATAGTAATGACACATTCTCTCATTAGTGTCAACTGTATCGCTCTGTAATAACTTCAAGTTAAAATGATATAAACAGTATTAGTGTACAGGTCTTCCGATTCTTATACATAAATGTAAAAATATATAAGAAAAAATAAAATGAAAAACATACACATATCCTTATCACAGCAGCCACTTGTAATATATATTTCGATCATCTAACATGACAATTTAACAATAATCAGGATCTAAGTCCCAATGTTTAGCAATTCTACAAAACAATAGTGGGGTCAAAAGTGGGGTCAAAGTTTATACTGTATTGATACAGCAAATGCAACATGGCACTCAAAATCTTGTGAATCCTATAATGTACCTAAAAAGCATTTTACAACTATATAAGGAGCATTGTCATATTCATGAGAAATTGTGCTTCAACTATTGGCTGCTTTCTTACTATTACCCAATGTGGAAATGTAAAATTTTGGGGTTAGTCCACAAACTAGTGGAAAAATTACATTTTTAATTTTCACGTCCCAATGTTTAAAAATTCTACAAAACACCAGTGGGGTCAAAATGCTCACTACACGAGTAGTTGATTTCCTTTAGGGGTTTCGATTACAGAATAGTATTACTTTTTGGGGGTTTATACCGTGTTCATACAACAGGGGCAACTTACCCAAATTCGAATTTCACTGCAATCTCCCTGCTTAGTAAATATACCCCATTGTGTAACAAACTATTGGCTGCTTTTCCTACTATTACCATATGTGGAAATGTTAAATTTGGGGGTAAATCCAAAAAAGAATGGAAAAATTAAATTTTTAATTTTCACGTCCCAATTGTTTACAAATTCTACAAAAAACTCATAGATGAGTTCCTTTAGGGGTGTAGTTTACAAAACAGTATCACTTGGAGGTTTATACTGTACTGATACAACAGGGGGCTCTGCAAATGTAACATGGTCACAAAAACTATTCCAGCACTAAACTATCTGCACTAAAAAAGCCAAATGGTGTTTCCTCCCTTGGAATCATGGGATTACATTTTAGGTTGTCTTCTGGTTAACATCTGTCCTGTTACAAAATTAAATGGATTAAAATGGAAAATTTGCTAAAAAAAAAGTGTCAGGAACCAAGGCTGGAGGGTCTAGTAACTAGGCAAGACTAGCAGCAGAACAGGGTCCTACCAGGATTGGTGGAAAGAAGGGGTGCAGAGTCTAACTACCGCCTGGTGTTCTCCAGAGCCTCTAAAGGTGAGAATGGTTTGTGGCTGCATAACGGTAGCAGGTCTCAGTCCCCTCCCAACACCACCCTAACTACGACTGAATCCCCTGACACAAAAAACTAAACGGAAGTCCCGACAATGCTGAGTGCACAGACTCACTGGACAGACAAACAAGGAATACTGAAGAGAAGGGATGAGGGAGGCAAGAAGAGAAGAATGGAGACCTGAGAGGAGAGGAGGGTAGACCAAGGTAAGAGAAGGTGGAGATCAAAGAGAGAGAGAAAGAAGCAGAGGAATGAAAAGAGGACAGAGAGACTAGAGAAGAAGCACTAGACTGGAGACCAAAAAAGAGTGAGAGCTGAGCAGCAGACCAGAGAGGTAGAATAGTATGGGAAACCTGAGAAAGTGAAAGCGAGCCCCCCGGGCGCACGCAGACTACTTCCGGGATGCAGCTGGTGCGCAAGAGGAAGATGTAGATCAGCATGTGCGGCCCTGAACCACGAATGAAGCGGCCAGCCCGGATGCCATTGCCCCCACAGTTGACGTTTACGCTGCAAGCTAGTTTTGGCCTGGCTACATCCCAATAACTGGTCGTAGCATGGGATCATGGGCTCGACCAGGGCAAAATTTTCTTCATGTGCAATCACTATATTGCACTCCAGTCTGGTTTTTAGGTGTGCTGGCGAGCCACTGTCCCTATGCTGCCCCTCATCCTCCATACCCCCAGTAGCCATAATACAGGCACCACAAAAAAGGGAAAATAAAAGACAAACTAGTACTTTTCCTCGTAGCACTGATTTAAGATCTATGTATATTGATATTTTATAGAGAATAGACCTTATTCCTATTACTATGAATGTATTGTAACATTTAATTCCAGGAGCAGCAAGAGAAATGTAAATATACTCATGTTTCAACTGGTACATTCTGCCCCTTTTCATAGTCTGACATTTTTAGTATCTAAAATGAGATGAGCTCTTGATTTCCACTTATTTATTAATTCCTACAAAGTGTCCGCATCGCTGCACAATGGGGAAGACAGACAGCCAGAATTGGTGGGGAAGAGGAGCCCTGCCCACAAGCGTACATTCTAAACAAGATTGGCATTGAAACATAGGGGCAATTGCACATACACATAGACTAGGGACAAGATGTTATGGAGATGGGGAGATATGGGCTTAAATTTTACTAAGCAGGGAGATTAAAAAGGTGAGATGTTGCCCCATAGCAACCAATCAGATTCAAGCTCTCCGTTTCATTTTACATGTGAGCTTGAAGCTGATTGGTTGCTATGGGCAATACCCCCACTTTTCAATCTTGTCATTTTCTTAACTCTACTCTAAACTCTTATCTAGCAGGTTATTTTACTTTACTGTAACTTATTATTCTAATAAACACTTATCCAATATATAACAATGAACAAAATAATTATTCAGCACAACACTCAAGTTGCAGTTAGCATGCTCTTGATCAAGGGGAAGGCCCCTGGAGTTCTAAAGAGACACAGTCAGCTAATGACAAATGAACGCATTCATTTAAAGGCCAGCTTTGTAGCAGATAAGAGTGTGCTTGATGGGGTTTGAAAAAATAAAAAAAAAAGTAAGGTGCAGTGAACTATAAATTTCCTCTAAAACCGATGCCCGGCTTCTCTCTAGTCTTCCGGTCCCCGAACAAAGTCACAGCAACGATCCCAGCAATGCCTCTACTGGTCCTCAGTTATAAGCAGAAAACCGCAGCCGTCCTTTCCCAAAACACCATCAGCGTGATCTTCCTCACTTCAAGGTCTGCAGCACACACAGGTTACACCTCCCCAAACTTTGCACACCCCAGAGGTAAGTAATGCAAGTAAAGTGTACAGATACCGAAGTAACATTTAAAGATACAGTCACAGGGATACCTGGGGTATCACACACACACACATATGTATATATATATATATATATATATATATATATTTGAAGGAACAGTGTGTCACTCCCGCATTCACACATCTCAAAAACCTCTGACGTTTCGAGGGCACAGCCTCTTTCATCAGGGACAATAACCACAATAAGAACTTTACTACAACAAGTATATATAGACCTCAGTACTTACCCCTATTGGACAGACGTCGGCTCGGTTAGCATGCTGGCAGGAGACGGAGCACACTTGAAACGTCATCAGTGCGCGTCCCGGGGTCCAAAATAAGCCCTAACGAATTCCCCAGTTCGGGGGACCACAGTATATATATATATATATATATATATAGAAAGCCGCAAGTAAGGGACACTCCCGGAGTTATGAGACAGGACTGGAGGCACTTATGCTGAATAATACACATTGTTCTTGCAACTTCTTAAATTAACCTTAACATGGAATTTCTTTATCTTTGATGGTAGTTTCTTTTTACAGGTTTCCAGATGTGCAATTGGGTCACCAATGGCCCCATCATTCGTGAACTCTTACATGTTTGTGGTAGAACAACAGCTGTTTCTAGAAAATCCCCGCTGCCATGGTCGTCTCTATTTATATACACGTTACACAGGTCCAGGGAATAGTTTATGGAGGTTATGGGAGAGATTAATACATTTGAATGCAGTCACACTAGTATTCATTATCCAGACATTTGCATTACCATACAGGATGGCCAATTGAGTACGTGTATGTATGAGAAACCAATGGATCAAAATACACTATTGCTGGCATCATTGTGGGGTTCCTTCATGTTACTGAATAAAATGTGTATTCTTACCTTCAACTTACCTATTGTGTCAAAATCTTGTTCCTGGAAGACAGAATACTTACATTGCTGAACCATTATTACTTATTTTGGACTTACTGATATGCGCATTAGGGTAACTTTAAATGGCACATTGTGCGTACCTGTTAATGTGTTTTCCTTGCTCCTCCATGGCAGCTGACAAATGGGACGTTCCCTCCATTGATAGGTCCACCAGAAAAGGAAAGAAGACACCAGCCTTCATAAACCGCACTCCCACAAGGCTCTGTGTCTTGGTTACAGGATAATACTAAACGTAAACTAAACTAAACTAAAATAACTAAAATTAAGGATGGGAAACTAATACTGCCATGGAGGAGCAAGGAGAACACATTAACAAGTCCAAAAATGTGCCGTTTCTACTGCTCCTCCCATGGCAGCTGACAAATGGGCCGTACCTAAGCAGTTTCTTCACTGGGTTGGGAATAACTAAAGTATATACATACCCAACAATACAATTAGACTCTTTGTCCAAAACTAGCCTCAGCCGAGGCTAATATATCCACCTTGTAGCGCTTAGTAAATGTATGTAAGGAAGACCAGCCGGCTGCCCTACAGACTTCTTAAGTGGAGGCTGGTTGTTTATCTGCCCAGGATGCTAACGATCTAGTGGAGTGGGCCCTAATAAATGCTGGTGGAGATATTCCTTTAATGAATATGCCTCAGAAATGCAAGATCTAATCCACTTGGCTATGGTATTCTTTGATGCAGCATTGCCTTTAGTTCTTCCCTCTGTAACAAGAAACAAATGTTTAGAACAATGAAACTCGGCTGTATGTTCAACATAAATTTTAAGTTATGCAGTTTGACTTCTATAGGATGTTTCGGATCAGGGCACATTGAAGGCAAGACTAGCTCCTGATTAATGTAGAAAAATTACACCACTTTAGGCGGGAAATTAGAGTTAGTTCTTAAAACCACTCTATTAGGGCAGAAATTTAAAAAGGGCTTTTCTAACCATAAAGCCTGCAACTCTGAGATCCTCCTGGCTGAGGTAATAGCTACTAGAAAAGCTACTTGTAAAGACAAGTACTTGAGGGATATATCCTGAAGTGGCTCAAACTGAGTTTCCAAAATACCATATTTAGATCCCACGGTGCCAAGGGCTCACAAAATACTGGCCTAATTCTAGCCATAGCTTGAATGAACCTAGATACATATCTATTCAATGCTAAATCTATGTCTAAGAGAGCTCCTAAGGCCGAGACTTGGCCTTGATGGTGTTAAGGCAGTGGTTCCCAAACTGTGTGCCGTGGCTCCCTGGGGTGCCGTGACGCTCTCATTGGGGTGCTGCGAAATATTTTTTACAACGTGGTGTCACATTGCTAGTGTTACTTAGAAGTGAAATTTTACGTCTTGTATAGGAGCAACATGGGATTCAATGTCAACCAGAAGCATCTCTGCCTTTACCTAAATAGTTATTACACTATTGTGACTCAAAAACGTAAGAAATTAGAATTTATTCTGTCTTAGGGGTGCCTTGAAAAATTATGGAGGACCCTCAGGGTGCCTCCACTGAAAAAGTTTGGGAACCACTGTGTTAAGGGAAAGACCCTGATCTAGACCTGATTTTAAAGTTCAGAACTGAGGAAATCATCATATGCTCCTTATGCTCCTGTCTGTACCAATACACTTATTTGGACCAGATCTTATAGTATGTTCTTTTTGTATTGTTTTTCACCTTTAAAGATAGTTTCTCAGTTCTTCAGTTGAGGGGAACAGCTATGTGTGCACCCACTTATGCGAATTTCTACCTAGGGTGGTGGGAGAGACCAATGAGAAATATACACAACACATCTTGTACTGGTGGTGGTACATACGTGAAGTACTGATGTTATGGAATGGAAGCCTAGAGGAGTTTAATGAATTTACGGACTGAACAATAATAATTTTAATTTATCTCTACCTAGAGAAATAAGTGAGAAGTCTTAATTTTTTAGACCTCAGGATAACCAAAAACTCAGAAGGCTTTCTGGAAACTGGCATTTTTCATAAGAAAACAGCCACTAATAGCCTACTGCACCAGACAAGCTCCCATCACACCAGTGTCGTAAGAGGGGTCCTCAAAGGGGAATTTATGAGAATGCGGCGGAACTGCTCCAATCAGGAAGTTTTCAAGAATCGAGCCCAAACAAAGATTTTTGATAGAAAAGTCGCAATAACCTGGAGGAGATCTAGGAATCCCAGAGATAGATTGGTGCACAGTCACTACACTGGAATTAGGAGTAACCCTCAGATGATTACAGGGTTCTTTTCAATGCGGTAACTGTAACATCTTCCCATATATGGAGGTCACTGAAGAATACATGGACAGATATAACAAAACTCATGAGATCAAAGACTACAGCAATTGTAATACACATGGCGCCATTTACTGTTTGACCTGTAGATGTGGATTGAGCACATCATGAATATAAGGAATGCCCATAGGGATAGAGGCAATCTCAAGCCATTAACATCTGTGGCCTGTAACTTTCTGGATATCCACAAGGGTAACCCCAGAGGCAGTGGTAGGATTCAAATAAATTAACAACCAGTTCTATGCTCAATGGCTCCACCCAAGCCCCACCCTTACTCCACCCAAGACCCGCCTATTCCCATCTGCGATTGGGACTAAATTGAATTTTTATTAAAAAAACCTAATAAACCACTAATAAACTCACCGTCTACCAGTTTGTCCATAAACCCTACTAATTGCTGAATTGTATCTAGACTACTGAGATCTGAAAAACATCAATGTTCTGTAAAGATGATTCGCTATATGTAATTCTGCTACCAATGTTTCCTACTTACACTTATGTTCTGGCAACCAGTCCTGGTTATTATATGGGCAAAGATGCAAAGCATTTGCACAGTATAACTAAGGTTAATGGGCCAGATTCAGCTTTAAACTCTCATGACTTCTCTCATGGGCAAAACCATGTTGCAGGGGAGGTAAATTTAATTAGTTGCAATCAGCATAACAGGNGACAGCTGATGTTTCCAGCCCAAGTGTAATAACAGTGTAACAGTAACGCTGGTCAGTATCTGTGTGCAAATTGCAAAAATAAAGTATTCTCCCTGCATGCANACACTGACATTCATTTTACCCCCCTGCAATTCAACATGGTCTTACCCATAGAGTGTAAGTCATGAGTGTAAGTCATGAGAGTGAACAGCTGAATCCAGCCCAATGAGAGCATCTGGCACTCATTAACAACCGGTTCCGAGAACCAATACCAACATTAGGAAGTGGTTCTATAGATCCGATGAGAACCTACTGAATCCCACCACTGCCCAGAGGCCTAAAAGCGTGTATTTTACAGAGAATACGCCTAGGCATCACAGGGGGAGATCTGACAAAGGAATTGCTGAAAAGTGAAACAAAAATGATATTCGATATGAAAAAACTGAATATAATAGAAGTCAATGGAGATTTGTAGTATTTCAATTACATCAGTGGAAGAAGTGCCGGTATGGCATACCCCTATATACACCCCCACTTCGAGCCCGATTCAGTTTGAATACAGTAATGCCTAATGGCCTTAACAAGTACGTTAGTTATTCATCTTTTCTGTAAAGTTATAGAGAAGGAACTAAATTATCCCAGTTGCACCCAGGAAGAAACTGGGTCATACCAATTACCAAGTCATGATATGGAATGACAAATAGAAGAAAAAAGTATATATAATATACATATAATATACTTTAAGGTCATAGATAGGGTGGAGTGCACAAAGAATAGGGCTACTACCTAGAGAAAATTAGGGTAAGTGCCCCACTAGTTTTGGAAATAAAGAAGAATAAAAGAACAAAGGAATTGCCCCATATATGCTCCAAAATATATGGAAGCTTTTGAGAACAGAGCCTGAGATCTCTATTATTATAGGGGACTAACCATTATCATTATGGAATGGGATTGACACAATAATAATTCAGAAAATACAGAGTGCGATTTACAAAGTTAACACAGCGATGATGCACAATACAGGCAGTAGCATATTGGAAGTATAGTTTATAATGTAACACTATCATTTTAGATTATTTTATAGTTATTTCGCTTAGAGAAATTATAAGCACATTTAGGGCATGCATAGTTATAACACTAAAACAAGAGGTTTTGAGAGTTTATTGAACACTTTATCTAACCCTATATTGATTATACTATATATAACTTTTTTGGAGTGAACACTATTTACACTAGTTATACACGACATGTGTTAAAATAAATTATCTAGCTGTTATCACAGTAATGTTTTGCTCACATTACTATATAAAACTTGGGCACAAGCGTTAGAACACATCTTACAGTATTAGGGACACTTTTAGTTATATCACATGCACTATTTGAGATAGAGAGCCAATCACAACTGTATTGTAGAAAGGCAGTCAATACAAATACAATAAAAAAATAAAATCAAAAGAATATAAAAAACTAAATTTAGAAATAACAAAATTGGAGATGGGCATAGAAAAAGAGCAAGGAGACAAAATACTTACCTGATATCCCGGAATACCCAGGAAACAGAGGTTAAAAAGACATTAAAAGCCAGCTTATAAACAAGTTGGGCTATACCTAATTAGACAACCTATAAGTTTAAGAAATACGGATATATGGGTACTATCTGAAATATATTTCAATCTGGCCTGTATTCATACACAGATGAACAGTGGTGGTGTATTCTGTAAGCAATAGAAAACTAGACAGAATAAAATAATGTACTCTAATTGTAATTGTAATGTACTCTAATCTATGTATCAAAACAATAGTTCTAGGTACATGGTGTGAGTTAATGATGCCTCTACAAAGATGGAGGTCATAATCACCTGTACAAGCAGGGAGAAACACATCCTCCTGCTAGTATACATATGTATGCCCCCACCTAGATGGCTGATATAGTGATTGAACAGCCAATCAGAGAGAAGGGGGGGGGGGTTAAAAAGGCGGAAGTAACAGAGCTCTGGGATGCCTTGAAAAAGCAGGGACGCGAAACGCTTCGCAGCCACCCCTGCTTCGTGCTATACTATTTATCTAGTCTGTTTTTTGCCCTCCTGATGTACCCATGAGGGATCATCTTGATAATGTTTTAAACTAAACTTGGAGAGCCAGGAAGGGATATGGGTGTGCTCTCTCTGATACCTCGTTCACACAGAATACCCTGGTAAATCTGTTTTTACCGAGCAGGGTTGTTAGCTGTGCATCTGAATTATCCTGGTAATTCACAAACTACCCTGGTCAACACCGTTCACACTGAACCAGGGTAGTTAGTAGTCATTTAAGCGCCGTTCACACTGAGCGCACTACCCGGGTAGTTGACTGAATTTGTGTGCAATGACTGCCGTTCAGATCGTAAGAACGGCATGTCAGTGACGTCATTTCGTCTGGGAAGCGCCATCAGCCAGCTGGATGCGAATTCAACTGCGAGCTAGAGTCGCAATCTGGCAGGGAAGTATCCCTAGCCAAAACATATATAAGCTAACTGTGAAGGCAGTGCACCTACTAAACATACCCAGTCTAGATTTAAGGATCCAACAGCACTGTAAATATAGTTACGGGCAGTACAAGGAGCCTCAGCTATATCTAACTGACAGCAGATGGAATCAAGGGTTTGGAAGCAGGTTAAAACCTTAGCAGATTTTCCAGAAACCCCCTTTAAATACCAGCACCAACCCTTAATTAATTAATTAATTAATTAATTAATTAACTAACCAAACACACCTGACTAATTAGCAGAAAACAAACCTTTAACCAACCCAGAGAAACTGAATAAAAACTAAAGCTGGCCATACACTATAAGATAAATTGTTCCAATCGAAAGATTTTTCAAGAGTGGGTAAAACCATGCTGAATTGCAGGGGGGTAATTTGAATTAATTGCAATCAGTGTTACAGGTGAGAGATGATGTTTCCAGCACAAGTGTAATAACAGTGTAACAGTAACGCTGGTCAGGATCTGTGTGCAACATGCGACAATAAAGTATTCTCCCTGCATGCACACACTGNCAGTAGGGGGCGCTTCTCTATGTAACATTACTATACATAGAAGACTGTATAATATATATATATATATATAAATGTATATATATATATATGTATATATATATATATATATATATATATATATTTTCACTGTGCTGTGTCCTCCTTTGCTGCAGGATTACATATCAGTAGGGGGCGCTTCTCTATCTTACATTTGTATACATGGCCGGGATACCAGTGAATCATGTATTTATATCTCATGGTTTTTATAAACAATGTTTATCACCAAAAACACAAAATCACAACCTAAACATTATTAAATCACAAAAAGTGTTGACATTTCTAAGCCCTTTTCCTACAGCAGAGGTTCCCAAACTTTCTCAGTTGAGGCTCCTTAGGGTCTCCATTATTTTTCAAGGCCCCTAAGACACTATAATTTCTAATATTTTTATGTTTTTGAGTCAAAATCCAGTAATAACTATTTAGGTAAAAACAGAAATACTTCAGGTTGACATCAAATCTTGTGTTACTCCTATACAAGACGTAACATTGTGTTTCTAAGTGACAGGGAGCCACGGCACACAGTTTGGGAACGACTGCCCTACAGGGTACAGACCTTGGTGACACGTTATATTACTACAGGTCTCCCCCCTTGTATAATGCTCTTATAAGGAAACATATTTCACTGGGATAACACACAGAATTGTGTTTTATTTACCATGTGCTACAGGACGTCTATGTGAAAGTCAAGGACTTAAATCTACTAAACTGCGGGATTGGAAAAGTCAGGATGTTGCCCATAGCAACCAATCAGATACCAGCTCTCAGGGGTATATTTAGTAAGCAGGGAGATTGCAGTGAAATTCGAATTTGTGAAGTTGCCCATGGCAACCAATCAGATTTGAGCTCTCAGTTTCATTTTACACTCTGGAGAATGTGAACTCAAATCTGATTGGTTGCCATGGGCAACTTCCCAAAATTCGAATTTCACTGCAATCTCCCTGCTTAGTAAATATACCCCTCAGTTTCATTTTACATACTGGAGAATGTCAGCTCAAATCCCATTAGTTGCTATGAGCAACATCCCCACTTTCTAATCCCGCAGTTTAGTAGATTTAGGCCAAGAAGGGTTCAAATCACAGATAGATGAGTGTATGAAATCAGATTATTCAGGTGATATTTTCATGTTCTCGGCTTATTTAGGGTGAAGATCTGACTGATATTAAGATGGAAGAAGAAGAGAAGTATGTGGGAGGTATACAGCGGTGTAAGGAGGAGGAGACCCTTACAGATATCAGCCCAGGCGAGTAATAAACACTTATTATACTCATATATTCTCATTCTCAAGTGTGCACACATACACAATATTATATATATATATATATATATATATATATATATATATATATATATAATTACATATTTTTGTAATGATTTTCAGATTCATCTTTTATTAACGCCAATGACCTGACTGATATTAGGATGGGAGGGAAAGAGAAGTATGTAGGAGATATTCAGCTGTGTAAGGAGGAGGAAATCCCTACAGATATCAGCCCAGGTGAGAATTAAACACTCACATATTCTTATTGTTATGTCACCAGAGGTTGCATCAGGTGCGACCGGGCCTCTGAGCCAGGGGGGACATTTATCACCAAATAATTTACTGCAGGCTGTCAGGCATGTGTATACAGCGTGCAGTGTATGTGTGTAATGTTCCATGCAAGCTGTAGTGTTCCAGGCTCTGACTAGTATTGCAGCACCGGGGCAGGATATTGCTGTACCTTGTTTGCAAGGGGTGTCTGATGTGAGGCCTTTTCCAGTTAACTCATTTGGCACAGTGTTGTTATGTTTTGCCCAGACTATTATCATCCTTTGTAATCCTCCACCTTCACTTCCTTCTCCTCGAAATATTAAGATTTTTACTATTACTCGTCACATCATATCATTGTGTTACCAGCCAAGAGATCTGACCAGTGTCCTCCTCACATCATATCATTGTNCCCCCCTGCAATTCATCATGGTTTTACCCACTCTTGAAAAAATCTTTCGACTGGAACAATTTATCTTATAGTGTATGCCCAGCTTACATTACATGAGCACCGAATCACATACATAGAAATCTTACGGTGCAATGACATATTTAATAGGAAATCTGCCATCAGAGTGGGGATGATTAAATTCCACGCAGGGTTCAATGTGATTGGAAATGACACAGATCAAACACTTAAATCACCCCAGTCTGCGAGAGCGAACGATCTTCAGGAGCTCAGTATTGCCAGATCTTGCGGGATTTTTGCATAGGTAGTCCTTTAAATTCATACCCCATGTATGACACGTGAGTAACGAGCAGCTTCATCCTCCATAATATGATCAAAGCTTTTAAGGGTTCCAGCCCTCTAAACAGAAACAGGTGCGACATCATCAAGTACCGAACCATAGTGCCGATCGGGGCTCGGGGCAGGTATTTACATTAAATGTAATGCCTCAGTCTCAGTCCTGGGCAGCGTCACACTGGGGTACCTTGGGCCCACCAGAGGAAATCAATCTTGGCGCCTGCCCTCAGTTATAAAGATATAATGCTAGGTCTTGGGGCCCACTGAAGGATTCTCCTGTTCTCTGGTGGGCCAGTCCGATGCCGGTCCTGGGTGATTTGCCGACTCTCCCAAGACAATTGCCCAAAATGCGGGAGTCTCCAGGAGAGTCAGAAACTGAGGTGTTTGCATATACAATCGAAAACAGTTCATGTTGTTAAATCTGTATCGGCCTTTACCCCTTCTGATCCTCTACACTGTGGTGAAAGTCCGCAAGATGCAAACACCCAGTGCCCAAAAATAAAGTTACTCTGCTTGGATAAATGGTCCTGACCTCAGTCTAATGGCGACTATCAGAGGAAACCAACGCATGCATTCTATATTATACACTCTGCAGACAATGTATATGATGCGTAGACTTCGCCGGTCTTCTCCATTGGGATGGCAGGTCCGGTGGCCTCTGTCCTCGATCGCTGTTGTCCTCAGTCCTTTGTGCCTCTGGGTGTGTGCGAATCAAACCAGTTTCAGTCCAACTATCTGGCCGCATTCTAATTGTACAGGCATACACAATGTAACTATGGGGCCGATTAAATCCCCCCTTCGCTATTTGCGTAAGGCAGGAAAACCCGCGTTTTTTTATTCGCGGCTCATTGAGGTTTTCAGTCCCGTAATAGACGGGAAAAACACTTCGCGTTTTTTCCCGTCTTCGCGCGGGATTGAATCGGCCCCTATATAACCTATTTGTCAGCATAACATGCAAAGAGTCTGTTCCAGAGCTTCCCAAACTTTCTCAGTTGANGCTCCTTAGGGTCTCAATAATTTTCCAAGGCCCCTAAGACACAATAATTTCTAATGTTTTACGTTTTGGAATCAAAATCCAGTAATAACTATTTAGGTAAAAACAGAAATACTTCAGGTTGACATCAAATCTTGTGTTACTCCTATACAAGACATAACATTGTGTTTCTAAGTAACACACCATATCAGAAAAATCATTCTCACCCCAATGAGAGCGTCGCGGCACCCCAGAGAGACACGGCACCCCAATGAGAGCGTCGCGGCACCCCAGAGAGACACGGCACACTCCACTGGTCTGTTCTATTACAACATGGAACACGTGACATAACTTTATGCTACACGTACAGTGCTACAATCTGAGCGCGATGACGTGTTTCATCCAAACGCAGAATACCAGCTGCGATGATGCGATGATATCTGAAACGGAAACGGAAAAAGTTATTCAGAAAAAACATAATTGCATAAAAGACAGCAACTGTAAAAATCTGTTATTATGCAACACCACAGTCTGCTCCTCCTGTAGTTTAATAATGCAACACCACAGTCTACTCTTCCTGTAGTATAATAATGTGACACTACAATCTGCCCCCCCCCCTGTAGTATAACAATGGGATACCAGTTTGCTCCTCTGTAGCATAGTTACTACACACACTACTCTCCCTGTAGTATAATAATGTGACACCGCAGTCTGCTCCCCCTGTAGTATAATAATGTGACACCACCGGCTGCTCCTCCTGTAGTATAATAATGTGACACCATAGTCTACTCCAACTGTAGTATAATAAAGCGCCAACACAGTCTGCTCCCTCTCTTATATGATAATGTGACACGAGTCTGCTCCTCCTGTAGAATAATAATGTAACACAATAGTCTGCTCTCCCTGTAGTGTAACAATGTGCCTCCACAGTCTGCTCCCTCTGCTGTATAATACAGTGACACCACAGTCTGCACCTGTTATGGTATAATATAACACCACAGTCTGCTCCCCCTGTAGAATAATAATGGCACAACAGTCTGCTTCTTTAATATATAGTTCGCTCATCCTATGGTATAATAAAGTCACACCTCAGTCTGCTCCCCCTGTAGTATGATGATAACAGTAAATAATACGTTGTATTTCCTCCTCCCTCGAGCTCTCTATTTCCTGCAGCTCAGGGATAACCCGGAAGTGGTTGGAGATCACGTGCTGTGTACACCTCGGTCTACAGTACAATGGCCGCCGCTGCGGTGCAGTCACTCAGTGATGTATAGAGCTCAGTGTATGACCCGGAGACTCCGCCCACACAGATCATAACCCCACCGCCGCCATTTTGTTGTTGACCCAAGAGTTTACAGCACGTGATCACAAACAACTTCCGGGTCATCTCCGAACTGCAGGAAATAGCATCTACCAATACGGAACAGAGAAAAGGAGGTAATGACCCGTATTATTACTAATTACACTACAGGGGGAGCAGACTGCGGTGTCACATTATACTACAGGGGGAGCAGACTGTGGTGTCACATTATATACTACAGGGGGAGCAGACTGCGGTGTCACATTATACTACAGGGGGAGCAGACTGCGGTGTCACATTATATACTACAGG
>JABWIB010002007.1:41337-53845 GCA_016617825.1 Platyplectrum ornatum | reverse complement strand
GTATCATTGTGTTACCAGCCAAGAGATCTGACCAGTGTCCTCACACCTTATCATTGTGTTACCAGCCAAGAGACCTCCTCACCAGTGTCCTCCTCACATCATATCATACCTTGCTCATAGTCCGCTTTGATAACTACCACATAACAAGTGGAAATTATATTTAGGTCTGTGATGGTTTTTCCCATATGTGGCATCCACACGTCTTTCAGGTGTCACTATGGTTCAGGTTTGAGGTGTTACTCTGGTTCGGGGCTACAATGTCGTGTGTTATAATGTGAACGGGTGTTACAAATGTTGGCCCGGCAATTGCTGGGTTGACAGTGTAAATGAGGTATAAGTAACTTATACAGCCCAAGAGGCAGAGCTTCAAAGAGTTTACTACAGGACTAACCAGGCATTGAGGATCTAAACCCAGGGGAAATATGGAGTTGGTATGTTCTTCCTAAAGGAGCAACCAATGGCCTGTGACTCCCACCATTGGGAACGAGCTGTCTTCCATGGAAAATATACACTACTCCAATCCATATGTATCTATCAAAAATATAAAGCAACAAGGGGGCACATCATGGTGAAATACAATTTATTCATATAAAATTGGTAACAACACGTAATGCTCATACCATATCAAAACAAAAAAAAAATCCGCCTATAACCAAATCATCAGTAGTTGGTATTTGTACTTCACCGCTCATAGACGAAAACTGCAAGCCCCGATCATTGAACTCGTTGCTAATATTGCATAGCGACCCATAATTACTACTGCAGACTCCACCTGACCCGTTTCACATCTCCTGAAGTAGTCCACGTGATGAAATACCCAGGGACATAGTCAAGATCGAGCGTGTGTTCTGTGTCTGCAGTAGTAATTACGAGCCACTTGGTAAGATTAGATACAAACTCAGCCATGAAACACCCCTTTTATAAATATATATATATATATATATATATATATATATATATATAAAATAAAATCTTGTCATCCTGTCCATCCAGGTACTTTTTTATGCCTTCCACCTACATAACATTTTTCGGATGAATACTGGACATCCATCAATATACACTATCATGTTCTTGAACTTTTCAAAAATATATGTGGGGCACAGTAGTTTTCTTTGAAAGATTATCTTTTTGACGTGTACCTTTCTGACGTGTACCGTTTCCCCGCTTCTAACTTCCTATGGAGGAACATTGACCCCAACAGAGCCTAAGACCTTAGAACTTACCATATCTACACATACAGAGACAAACACAGATGATAATACTGTGCTCTGCACCACTCATTTAAATAAATTCATATAGTCAATGATATGGCTGCAATCTGACCACAGACCTTATTACTGCTTACTAAACAAGAGGGATAGGATTATGTTGCTTATTCTAATAACTTTTTACTCTTTTACAAAGCAAATGATAATTTCCTTGTTATCGTTTCTATGACTATTGTCTCAGCGGTGCCTTTTATGTTCGTTCTGATCCTGTCTTATTGTAGACATTTACTTTTGGAAAAAATAATGTTTACTTCTAACGTTACATATTACTGAAATTGATAACATATTACTGTTCTAGTGGGTAATTGATTACCCAAAAATCCCATTTTGTCCTGTATTTAATTGTTTTTGTATTTTACCTACACACCTCCCTCCACCCTTATTATCTTGATTTTCAGATTCATATTTTATTAATGTCAATGACCTGACTGATATTAAGATGGAAGAAGAAGAAAAGTATGTGGGAGGTATACAGCTGTGTAAGGAGGAGGAGACCCCTACAGATATCAGCCCAGGTGAGTAATAAACACCCCTATATACTTATTGTTCAGTCTCTGCAACAATCTCTCATTCTACACCCTCATCTGCTTCTACAAACTATGTTCTATGTGTAAATATACAAACCGCTAGCACTTATTACTGCTTACCAGCCAAAAGATCTGACCAGTGTCCTCCTCACATCATATCATTGTGTTACCAGCCAAAAGATCTGACCAGTGTCCCCCTCACATCATATCATTGTGTTACCAGCCAAGAGATACACCACTCTCCATGTCTTCCACTGCATTGTGGGGTGGGAGCATGTAAAACAACAGGCAGTGAAGTGGAAGCTGGGAGGTCGGAGGTATGTGCAGGAGGCAGGACTAATAGGACAAGGACGGTACAAAAGACAGCTGGATTGGGCTGGAATGCTCCAGAGACTAGACTGGACAGTGGATTGCTGGGAGCAGTAGCGCAGGCATTCTGGGAGCAGTAGTGCTGGTAATCTGTATGAAAGACAGGCTGGGTTATTTGCAAGACAGAATGGAACAAGGCAGCTTGAAGAATCAAGTTGTTCTGGTACTGAGTGTTCATTGCATTGCAACCCATTTCATGAATTTGCTAGAGATCTTGTAGAGATCATGTGTGCTGCAGCAGTAGTCCTGCATTTTGGACATTTTATTTTTCCACCCTTCACATCTCAGTGACCCCAAAAACTATTAATTCAACACTGATATTGGTTGTTTTCAATTATTTTTACATTTCACCCCCTTCCCAACCTCACCCCCTAGGTGTGCTAGTGATATCTTATACCCCCACAGTATTTCTGCCAGATTGTAAATCATATGTGTACTAGGGTTGCTGTACATTGTTCCAGGCAATCCAGAGTTATACATGCATACATACATCTAGTGGTGGGCCCATACATTTTTGTACAGATTCTGCCAAAACGATACCTATCTATGTATCTGTTCAGCAAACCATTTGCTAACCGTTTTTTTCCCTCTGAGCCCTGCGCCTACTCTGAACCCCACTAGCCTGGAAACGGTTAATACTCGCCACTGGGGTAGACCCTGCTCCCTACAGTCTCCCTGGTGTGTGGCTTGTTTACAGACTCGCATCATCGGTGCTGGGAAACTCTGCAGTCTCTTGTCCCAGCTACTAAGCAACAGTGGGACTGCAGTGCGAGACTGCAGTGCGCTCCACCAGGAGCTCTGTGACCCCCCAGGATCCCTGTGTTTCCCCTGAGGATCCCTGTCCTCCCCCCAGAAGCTTCAAAGAGGGGGTGCTTCTGCTGGTATAGCACCTGTGGTTAAATAATTTGAATCCCACCACTGCATACATCCATATGTACATATATATATATATATATATATATATATATATATATATATATATATATATATATATATTTCTATCTATCCATAAAGAAGAATGTGGACTCCAACGTCTCTTCAATAAGTTTTTTTTATTACAGGCTACATATCACCATATTTTCCAACGTTTCAGAGACAACACGTCCCTTTCATCAGAGAAATGGGAAAACAAATGTAACTCTCCAAAACACCCGCATATATATACATAGTGAACAAAACAAGATGACCCATCACTCACCCCCACTTATAAACAATCTAAAAACTGTTACAAGTATGATAAACATACAGTATCGGACGGGACAACCCACAGAAATATGTATGTCGCAATATGAGGCATACTTTAACTGCCCCGAAGCAGATGGCTGACCTGTTAAGGTTCATCCTTTCACAGAAGGACTTTTGTTTCTTTCCAGCATACATTAACCCATAGGGGCAGCACAAAAGATAGACAACATACTGTGTGGTACAAGTAAACACACGTTGGATTTTAAATTGCTTCCCGGTTTTAGGATGGAAGAAACAATTTCCAGTGTCCAAAAGGCGACATGTTGCGCAACTCAAGCACTTGTAGCAACCCGGGCGTTTATTCAGGAAATTCATCTTGGGTGTTTTTAAAGTGGTAACATCCATTTTTACAAGCCAATCTCTGAGATTTCACACACTCCTGTAACATTGCATGGGTCTAAATTTATTAAGACTGGGTAAATGAATATCCGTCTTAATAATGGTCGTACTACCTGGTTAATCAAAGGACTAACGTTAGAACAATGACACTCCCAAGGTAGCACGTTCGTCTTGGTATTCTTTTTCTTATGTGCTAAGAAACGTTGTCTAGGTATAAATGTCGCTTTATTTCGTGCTTCCATCGCAGCTTTTTTTTTGTGTGTATCCTCTTTCAAGACCATGAGATCCAGCTGTTCAAATATCTCAATGTCGCTATGGATGCGACATACTCACAGCATCTGTTATGGTCGGTTCTTTCTCATAAAACATGGTGATCAATTTCCCTTCTCTTTTCCCGATTTTGACATTGAGATAATACATTTTTGTTGAATGACATGTAGAGGTGAAATTAATATATGGATTCAAAGTGTTAATTGTTGCCATTGCTGTCTCAAAGCTGCCCGGAGTCCCCGCCATAGAATAAGCAAATCGTTTATATGTCATGTATACATGGGTGAGCCCATGGCACATACAGTAATTTGAAGAAAAAAGTTGGTGGCAGACTCCACAAAAGATTGGTATGAAACACTTATATACAAATATACAAATTATATACAAATTTATATACCACATGATGTGATGTAAATGTTAAGCAATGGCTAAATATCAGATAGGTAGTACCATATAAGGTGTCATAAAGTGTGATAGAGTATATTAATAATGAGCATTAGATATCAATCATTACACATGAGAGGATCAGATTCCTATTGTATTGGAGGCCAGGATACGCATATCTGGGATGCCCTACTACTCTGATCTAAAAGGAAATTTAAGAGAATTCCCCTTCCAACTGATGTTCAAGTGTGGCCCAATGGATTCTGCAAATATGGATTCTGATTGTAATACGTGCAGATGTTTCTGAATAATTTGTATGATTCTGGGGACTTCTGCTGAATAAGTAGCAATCAGATGTGTTGGATTTTGATTGCTTGTGTGTCGTGCCTTGGGGTAGATCAGATGTTCTCGATCAAGATGTAAACTATGGTTAGATGAATCCTTGATTGACTTGGATTTATGTCCCGGTTGGTTAATCTATTACGCAATTCAACGTTTTCTGAAGGCTTGTACAAATACGTCTGAGGCGAATGTATTTGACTTTGGGAAACCCACGAAGAGTAGACCGGAAGCTGCTGGTATGGAGTATGCTATTTGTGGCAGTGTCTTTGCAAAAAATATCAGTCGACAGATAACCATATTGGTTATATTTGTTAGTAATATCCAAGAAATGGATTTGAATTTGATTCTTGTTAATGATGATGCTGAACAGTGATCGCGCTACATTTTTTCAGCAGGAGTAAAAATACTCCTCATAGCATTTTAAAGGAGTATTTTCTTGCGGAAGAGGAGTATTTTTTTCAGCAGCAATGAAATTAAATGGTAATGTGGTCTACAATGGTCCAAACTCGCCATTAATAAGCAATAACTGTGTTGGATGTCCCCCTTCTTAAATACAGGGGTTGAAACATAGTCATGTAGACGGCTAAACAAATATTGGTTCATTCAACAAAATGGTTGCTAGTCACTTTATTTAGTAATATAGTTTTTTTTTTATTAATTCCCAGACCATTATGTGATGTTGATGAGTAGTGCCTAGTGTAAAAGCAGCTGTTCTTATGTGACATACTCTGACTTGCTTTTACACCATACATACATAGAGACCCACATACATACATACACACATACATAGAGACACATACATACACACACACAAATACATAGAGACACATACACACATACATACATACATACATACATAGAGACATACATACATACATACATACATACATACACACACATACATAGAGACAAATACATACATACATACATACAGTCCCACACACATACATACATAGAGACCCACTCACATACATATACACACACACATACATACATACATACCTAGAGAGATAGTCGCTGATGTACTATACTCCCTCTCTGAAGTCCTTCCTTACTCCTCCGCCCCAAGGGAGGGAGGGAGTGAGGGACTTCAGGTTACAGATGCAGTGTGATGTCTCCGGTCCTGTGAAACTCTGCCCGGCTCAGCTGCCGGCACTGGGACTTCACAACAAGACTTACAGCGCGTCCTCTGCTCAGCCTGCAGAAAGAGCGCTGATTGGTCAACTTTAACCAATCAGCGTTCTCACTGCAAACAGGAGCAGAGGACGCGCTGTAAGTCTTGTTTGGAAGCCCCAGTGCCGGCAGCTGAGCCGGGCAGCGTTTCTGTGCCATAGACAGCGGTATTAGACCGCTGCTAGTGTATGTGTGATTGTCCTGTTAAGGATGGAAATAAAATCACTAAAGTTCTTCTTTGCCCCCATCCCATAAAATCAAGAGGTCGTCGATATATCGTGAACTTAATAGATTGTGGTCCGTATATCTATCCAGGGATTCACTGGTATGCCAAGCTGAACGTGCAAAAATTAAAGAACAGTTTCATTAAGCTCAAGAAAGAAACAGATTAACGTAAACAGAGATTCTTATCAAAACAGAGTTTATCCTTGGCTTTCGGGTACTACCTTGGATAACAAACCAAGACCACCAGCCACAAAAATATCAGGGTGGGCATGAGATAGGGTACTCTTCTAATGGTGAGAGTCCAGCGCACACCGATTTAAAAGCATCCATCATTTATACCATCTGTGACGTTCCAATGGAAGGTAGACCAATTAGTTTACACGCCAATTAAAGTTAAAAGAATTTTTTCGAGATTGGACTACACAGGAAGCATCTTATGTACCAATACAATATTCTAAGTTTAAGAACAAATAATTGTTTGAGCTACAGACACACAATTCTTCTATCTGCTGTTTCTCTAGACTGCTAGAAGAGGCAGTGGTAAAAACTATGGATGTTTTGCCCCAACAGAATATCTTGACTTTGATGTTGAATAGACTGGATGCGGTCAAAAACTTCCTAAGCAAGTTAGAAAAGCCCTCACTTCTCACGCCCTACAGCTACCAATCTTATACACACTACCGAAGGTGCACCAAGTAGGCCGATTTCATCAGCGAGAGGATTTTGTGTCTTTCTTGGACTTTTTTCTCCAACCATGTACGTAAATTATTATCTTTAACATCTATCCCAGATCATTTGCTTCTCTGCACTGTGGATGTAACAGTGCTTCATACAATCACCCCCCATGGGGGTGGGGGGGGGGTCTTAAAGCCACAATAGACCTCTTGACACAGAACATTAAATATACAGGTCCTGATATAGACCTGTTTATGAAATTATTGGTGCTAAAACTTCATCATGCTTAATGCCCACTTTTTTCATGAAAACGACGGATGCGCTGTGGGTTCACAAGTAGCGCCCTCTTTTGGGAATGCATACATGTACCACGTAGAGTAAACATTATTCTTGAATAACCCTATATGTCTGTACACGTATACAAGATATATAAACAATTTGCTTATTCTATGGCGGGGGACTCCGGACAGCAATGGCAACCATTAACATTTTGAGTCCACTATAAAATTCATCTATACGTGTCATCATACAGAAGAGAAGGGAACTTGATCACCATGTTATATGAGATACCAACCGACTGTAACACATTACTGTTAGTCTCTAGTGACCATCCAAAGGCCTCGAAACACGGTCTTCCCTTTTATCAGATGCTGCGTGTATGTCGCATCAATAACAACATTGAGATACGTGAACATCAGCTGGATCTCATGGTCCGGAAATTTTTTGCAAGAGGATACTCTAAAATGACCTTGATGGAAACACAGAATAAAGCGACATCTATACCTAGACAACGTTTGTTAGTAAATAAGGAAAAGAATACTAAGATGGATGTGTTACCTTGGGTGAGTCAGTATTCAGACCCATTATTAAGATGGACACTAATTTACACGCCTTATTAAATTTAGGCCCATGCCATGGTACAGGAAGGGATGAAATCTCAGAGATTGACACCCAAGATGAATTTCCTGACTAAACGCCCAGGTTGCTATAAGTGCTTTAGTTGCGCAACATGTCACCATTTGGACACTGGAGATGGTTTCTTCCATCCTAGAACCAAGAATAAATTTAAATTAAATCCAACATGTGTTAACTTGTACCACACATTATGTTGTCTATCTTTTGCACTGCCCCTGTGGCTTAATATGTTGGAAACATAGAGATCCTTCCAAGGATGAACCTCCACAGGTCAGCCATCTGCTTAGGGCTATCGAGGGGATCCTCGGAGCAACCCGTAGCTAAGCACTTTATTGTTGCCAAACACTCTTTGGTAGACTTAAGATGTAAAATTATTGATTGGATACCCCCCTTGATCTGGGGAGGCGACAGAGCTAATATGCGTCTCCGGAGAGAAGCAAAATTTTCACATTGGATTGTGTCGTCCCCAGAGGACTTGAAACATTGTCTTTGCACTGTCTACTGTAGTTTCACTGTATGGAATGGTAATTATATTATGCCCTATGAATGTTGGTAGTTCTATTTCTCTGTGCTAATATTTTCATACATTATAATCCCTGATTTGGAATTTAATCATAATTATGTTGACTAATGCTTTCATATATAGAGAGTGCAACTCCAACTAACGGGCAGTTATAGTAAGCTTCATATTGGGACATACACATTTCCGTGGGTTTAATACGCATCCTTTGTTGTCCGATACTGTATGCTGATCATATGTGTAACTGTTTTTAGTTAGATTGTTTTTAATGGGAGATCTCTCCCTACAGCACTGCCCTCTGTTCCTGCAGCCTAACAGGGCTGCTTAGTAACCGCAACGCCAGCCGAGCTCTGCTACCCGGAGTGGACAGCTGTGTCTCGAAGCATTGACGTCATAGGGTATGCGATGGCTCCCTTTGGTGTCCTCCATGTGGGATTCACGACAGTCTGCGGGTGGGGGTGAGTGATTGGTCATCTTGTTTGGTTCCACTTTGTTTGGTGCCACTTTCTTCTTTATGGATGTCTATCTACTGCAAATAAACACCTTGCCTGTCCGGCACTAGCTATACATAAGTCACTCCAGTCTAAAATTACCAGTTTGTGGCACCAGCAACCATAGTGGATACAGGGTCTCTCACACACACACTGTCTGAGTAGTCCTTTCCTGGACAGTGAGATGCAGTCTGCTTTACATAGCAGTCCTTTTACTCTGGTTAACAGGTGTCAGCCCTAATCAGTGTGGCAGTAGCCAGACAGCCCAAAAGACCCAGGCTGGGCCTAATGGTTGGTGGACCCTCCCTCTCTTCCAAACATTAACACCAAGCTTTTACTTGACCTAAAACAGTGTTGGTAAAATGTTTCCCAACAGAAACAAACATTACATTATCCTTGGATTTTTTAAAACACAAAGCACAGTAACCTGGGAGAAATACACCTCCCTTCTATATATATATATATATATATATATAGATTTTGTGGATACAATTTACTTTTGCTTCTTTAGTGTTGAGTCTGATCAGTCTGTTGTCTGTTTAATGTGGCAGGATACAATTAAAAGCTAGTGTACTGTATGTAATTAAATTTTCCTAGTAATGGGATTATGTTAGTACGACTATACTATTATAATACCAACTTTTTACTCATTTACAAAGCAAGTTACAATTTCCTTAACACCTTTTCTATGATGCAATCACTAACATGGGTCTTGTTATTTGTGACTACTGTTAATCCACTCCACATCCTCTAAATTTCTACTTATGAGTACCAGGCCCAAAATTCTAATCACCATTGCACCTGGAAACCAAGGGTTTTGTTGAGGAAGAAATGTGTATTGCTATATATTTATTTATTCCCAGCAGATGGATACAACGCTGTCTGTGTCTCCAGAGAACATCTCTTCTGTTCTTCAGACTGTAAAATAGAAGATGATGAAGACTCACAAGATTCCCTGGGAGAAAACCACATAACCCCAATTATACATCCAGAACTTTCTATTACAGATATATTGCCGAATACCTCTAATCCTGCTGAATGCTCTCTTGACAGCGTAGAAATTTTTACACATAGTGTATATTATACAGAAGACAAACATGTTCTCAGCTCTTACTTTGATAAATCACTTCTGAAATCAGATCTTATTACACATCAGAGAGTTCGCACAGGTGAGAAACCATTTTCATGCTCTGAGTGTGGAAAACATTTTGCATATAAATCACATCTTACTACACATCACAGACACCACACAGGTGAGAAACCATTTTCATGTTCAGAGTGTGGAAAACATTTTGCATATAAGTCACATCTTAATACACATCATAGAGATCACACAGGTGAGAAACCATTTTCTTGTTCTGAGTGTGGGAAATCTTTTACACATAAATCACATCTTACTATACATCAGAGAGATCACACCGGTGAGAAACCGTTTTCATGTTCTGAATGTGGGAAGTGTTGTACGCATAAATCAGATCTTACTAAACATCAAAGAGTTCACACAGGTGAGAAACCATTTTCTTGTTCTGAGTGTGGGAAATGTTTTACACAGAAATCAAACCTTATAAGACATCAGAGAGATCACACAGGTGAGAAACCATTTTCCTGCTCTGAGTGTGGGAAATGTTTTACACATAAATCACATCTTACTACACATCAGAGAGATCACACAGGTGAGAAACCATTTTCTTGTTCTGAGTGTGGGAAATGTTTTACACATAAATCAGATTTTACAAAACATCAGAGAGTTCACACAGGTGAGAAACCATTTTCATGTTCTGAGTGCGGGAAATGTTTTGCACAGAAATCAAATCTTACTGCACATCAGAGAGATCACACAGGTGAGAAACCGTTTACTTGTTCTCTGTGTGGGAAAAGCTTTGCACAGAAATCAAATCTTACTAAACATCAGAAAGATCACACAGGTGAGAAACCATTCTCATGTTCTGAGTGTGAGAAAAAATTTTCACATAAATCACATCTTATTAGACATCAAAGCGTTCACACTGATGAAAAACCATTTTCATGTTCTGAGTGTGGGAAAAGTTTTGCACATAAATCACATCTTACTACACATCAGAGATATCACACAGGTGAAAAACCATTTTCATGTTCTGAGTGTGGGAAATGTTTTATACAAAAATCACATCTTACTACACATCAGAGATATCACACAGGCGAGAAACCTTTTTCATGTTCAGAGTGTGGGAAATGTTTTACGGAAAAATCTGTTCTTACTAAACATCAGAGAGTTCACACAGGTAAGAAGTCATAATTATGAATCTGGGTAATGTGCAAAGTAATCACATCTAATTATACATCAGAAATCACTGCAGAAAAATAATATCTATGAGCTGAGTGAAGTATTCAAAAAGTAATTGCAGTACTTATATTTACCAAAACAATAAAATGAAGATAATTATGACTTTATACCACAATCTAGTTATGCTTTATGCATATAATGAAATGATACACATATGAATGTCTGTGCTTTGTATGTTGGTCCTGATACTGTTTTATACAAAATTGACCTTATTATTTGTATGAATATATTATAACATTTTGTTCCAGGAGAAGCATGAGAAATGTACTTATACTCATGTTTGCACTAGAACATCCTGCTCCTTTTCATAGGTGGGGATAAGTGGAGGCTTCATTTTCTGAAATTTACTTTTGGAAAAAAAAATGTTTACATTATAAGTTATGGATGATTGAAATTGACTGTTTTGTGATTGTAACATGTTTGTATCATAATTTTATGGTATTAATAAAAGTCTGCTTTTGATAACCGTCTCCAGAATCATGGCTAACCATAACCTGTTAGAAAAGTGGTTCTCAATCTTTTTGTGTTGTGTACTGGTGACCGACTATAGAATCAATCAAAAAGGGGAGAGAACTGCATTGCGCCTTATACATATTTTCCATACATAATTGTAATTTTGGAATCATAGTATTAAGAAGTCCAAAAGTTCATACATACTTCATTCTTTCTGTTCCTTGTTTATACTGGATCAAATTCTTATAAGATCAGCTCTCTCCTGTTTGTACCACTCAAAATTTCTCCATACATTTACATTATGTAACAAATAAAAAGAAACATAGTATAGTCCTTCTTGTATAATGTGTATAACTGTAAAGAAACACCAGCTACTCACAATACATCAACTTGATTGTAGCCTTGCACCACGTGGGTCAGTAGCGATGACGCTGGGATGGTGATAACGCGATGGTCTAACAGGCTACGGCAGGACACGTGGCCAGACACAGAGCAGCGATTGGGTGCGAGAGCTAATAAGTATGAAGACATCCTCCCTATCGGGTTCATACCCTGACGAAGCGTGTAGGCAGTGTAGCTCATGACAGCCTTTCTCTATTTATATTTATCTTAATGGTCTTAGCACTACCAGCACTTTATTTACAACAAGACAAAATATAGATGTGCGCAAATTATGTAACAATTACTATAAATATGCAAATAAATAATATCTATTGAGCAATAATATAATCGGCTGAAGCAGATAAGATCCAATTTCACTTTATTCACACTAAATTGTTAGTGTATTAAAACAGTATAAAACAACCACTAAAATAGCACCAATAACATTAAAAAAATACTCCAAAATAATGTCAAAATATCAATACATGTACAGCGTGTTGTAGTCGGCAGCTGATAGGTCAGGTATATCATAGAAACATACATAGAAACATAGAAAGTGACGGCAGATAAGAGCCACATGGCCCATCCAGTCTGCCCAGTTGTGTATT
>JABWIB010002007.1:11576-27110 GCA_016617825.1 Platyplectrum ornatum | reverse complement strand
CGGTGTCACATTATATACTACAGGGGGAGCAGACTGCGGTGTCACATTATATACTACAGGGGGAGCAGACTGCGGTGTCACATTATATACTACAGGAGGAGCAGACTGCGGTGTCACATTATACTACAGGGGGAGCAGACTGCGGTGTCACATTATATACTATAGGGGGAGCAGACTGCGGTGTCACATTATACTACAGGAGGAGCAGACTGTGGTGTCCTCCTCTGCTGCAGGATAACATATGATATATACTGTCTCTCCTCTCCCCCTTGTATATATTTCACGGGATAACATGTTGTATTTAGCGTGTGCTGCAGGGCGTCTACGTGACGTCATCAGGGGGTAAAATCACAGACACGGTTACTCCCAGTGGGTGAAATCAGATTATTCGGGTGATATTTTCCTGTTCTGGGATTATTTAGGGTGAAGATCTGACTGATAGTAATATGGAGGTGGATGTGGGAGGTATACAGCGGTGTAAGGAGAAGGAGGAGACCCCTACAGATATCAGCCCAGGTGAGTGATAAACACTTATTATACACATATATTCTCATATAACAATGTCTCATTCTACATCCTCATCTGCTTCTACACACTGATGAGGAGGAAGCATCAAACCCCTGTAACAACACGTAACCACTACATGCTACCATCCTGTAACAAGCCGGGGTGTATCCTGATGATGGTCACTAGTTTGTGATAGGACGAATGTCTAACCCGCTACTAGTCACTGGGTAACAGTATGTGGGCCCGGCCTGCCTTCCTGTTAGGTCGCCCCAGATGCCACAGGATACGTCCTGATCCATAACATGTTTGATTCATAATTTTATGGTTTAATAAACCTCTGCTCTTGATGACCGTTTCCATTTTCATGGTTCTCAATCGTTGTGTACCAGTGGCCATCTACAGAATCAGGTGACGTTCCACTGACCAATCCCATTGTATCCTCTCTTTTGATTCCTTATGTGTTTTACCTCCATTCCTCCCTCTACCTCTCGTTATCATCCTGGTATTAGAACATTATCTACAGAGCCGTGTGTCCTCCTTTATGTATATTTATACATTAGTGACATTGTTATGATCTACTCCCTATATATATATTTATTACATATTTTTGTAATAATTTTCAGATTCATCTTTTATTAACGCCAATGACCTGACTGATATTAGGATGGAAGGAAAAGAGAAGTATGTGGGAGGTATACAGCGGTGTAAGGAGGAGGAAATCCCTACAGATATCAGCCCAGGTGAGTGATAAACACTTATTCTTTGCTGTTGCAAGTAATGTCCAGCGTATAGAATGTCCTTTGTCTGGTAACTGGTTCCCACTTGATTTCCCATCATTCCATGTGGCATTAGCAAACCTAGTCAATCACTTATATTATTTGAGAGTCCTTACATAACAAATCAATAATATCCATACATTTCATATCAGTATATTGTACTTATCCAACAATACTTTGTCACTGCTTACTAGCCAATAGATCTGACCACTGTCCTCCTCACATCATATCTATGTGTGTTATATAACCTTAGTGATATAGTCATTGACTGTATGGACTATATATACACCACCCTTCATTTCTACCATCACATGGTCATGATTCGGGTATGGTTTGGATCAGTGGCGGGTTCCAAGTGACATGTAGGATGACAGGCAGTGAAGTGGAAGCTGGGAAGCCGAAGGTAGTGCCTGTGCAAATGAAGGAGGCAGATCTAACAGGACAAGGAGGGTTCAATGGACTGCTGGACAGCAGATTGCTGGGATAGACTAGATTGCTCCAGAGACTCGATGGACAGCAGACTCCTCGACTGGACTGGATTACTTCAGAGACTGGACTGGACAGTGCACGACTGGACTGTATGTGATTGCTCCAGACTAGACTAGACTAGATTGGACAGCAGATTGCAGTAGTGCAGGCATGCTGGGAGCAGTAGTGCAGGCCGGCTGTATGCAAGGCAGGCTGGGCTCATTGCAAGACTGGCTGTAACTTAAAAAGTTGTTCTGGCACTGAGGGTTCAGTACACAGGGTTTAAATGACCTACCCAGTGCACAGATTGTCTGGAGATATCATGTGTGCTGCAGAGGTAGTCCTTAGTGGCTGTTGGCACCAGGGGATAGTGGTGCAGGTACCGAATTCCCAGCTGAGGTTCTTTTACAGTATTTACAATAGTCATGACAGAAACACAGAGCTGCTTCCTATATGTCTGAATATTGAGCAAGTAGCAGGGACTATGATGGTTTAGATCATATATGGCATCTACACGTCTTTCCGGTGTCACTCTGGTTCCGGGCTCTAGTGTTCTTTGTTGATGAAATGTCTTTTGCTGACCGATGAGATTATTTCTCTGATGGTTCTGATCATATTGTGATATTTGCTTTTTATGTACAAAATTTTGCGGATACAATTTGCTGGAGATGTTCTTATGGTTTCACGGTCATTGTGTTGTGTCTTTAAATGTCTTTTTTTTTATCTTGATCACATGATCTATTCTCTGCTGCTTCACACTTCCTTGTCTGTTTAGTTCTAGCACTCAAGTGTGTCTCTGACCTCTTTGCTGGGTGCGTCTCTTCCCTCTTTAAACCTTATTCTCAGCTCCATCTTTGACACAAACCTGCTGACTTCTAGTCCTTGAGCCTAGGACTTCTAGTCCTTACCCTCACGCAGCAAGCAAGGCCATCCAAACCATTAGGGGCAAGGGTGAAGACCTGGTTAGACTCTGCACCTGGACATGTGGCCCTCGGTATTGGGTACTATTCTTTATTCCGTATCATTATAACCGGCCTTACATTTCCAACTCCATGGAGTCCTCTTTGGCTGAGGTGGTGAAGTCTCTGGCGGTCCAGGTTCAGACCCTCGCACAGGTCTGTCAAGAATTGTCAACGTGCATGAAGTCAGAATTGGAGACACTTTGGCTGGTCCTCTGATTCCCCAAGTCGACTCGGGATCCTCTACTACAGTTTCGGATGTTAAGATAAATCCGCCAGGCAGATTTTCGGGCGACAGAAAGCTGTTTAGAAACTTTCGGGAGAGCTGCCAACTGTACTTCAAACAGCGGCCCAATGCTTCGGGATCAGAACAACAACCAATTGGCATCATTATTTCCCTGCTGCATGGTGATCCTCAGTTCTGGGCCTACAGTGGGCCGGAGGATCATCCAGCCCTGCTCTCAGTGGACTCTTTTTTTTTTTAAGGCTCTGGGAGTTCTGTACGATGACCCTGATCGTATGGCGTCTGCAGAGGCCAGTTTGCGAGCTCTTCGGCAAGGTCATAGAATGGCAGAAGTCTACAGTGTGGAATTCCTGAGATGGGTTTCCGACAGTGGTTGGAACAATCCTGCTCTTCGTTCACAGTTCCGGCAGGGACCGTAGACCCTCAGAATGCAGACACGAGAGAGGATGGCCACTCGTGGCTTGTGATTCTTCTCCAGGTCTAGATAGGGATGAGGTAGAGCCCATGCAGTTAGGGGCATACCGTATCTCGAAGGATGAAAAGGCCCGTAGAAGGTTCCTCCTCACTAAAATTGCATAGACGCCATGTTCGACGGGTTCTCCAACGGCTCAGGGAAAACCACTTTTAAAAATGTCCCAAGGGGTTCGCCATGGACCCAGTTAAGGTTAAGGCAGTTCTGGATTGGGCATTACGCTCCAGCCTTAAGGCTATTCAAAAATTTTTGGGATTCGCCAACTATTACAGTACATTTATTCAAGGCTTCTCAGGGTTAGTGGCACCCATCTCCGATCTAACTAAGGCAGGGGCTAATACCGATTGTTGGCCTTCACAGGCTTTAGAAGCATTAAAACTCTCAAGCAGGCCTTTACTACTGCTCCTATCCTGTGCCACCCCGATCCAGAACTGCCTTTTATTGTTGAGGTGGATGCATCCGAGTTTGGGGCAGGAGCAGTGCCCAGGTTTGTCCGGAGGATGTTAAGCTCCATTGTGGAGCTTAACATCATGTATTGTGGGTCTGACTCAGAATCTGTCCTCCAGATTGCAAAGAGTAAAAAGGAAAGCCCCTGAGAATACTCCACGGAATGTGTTATTTGTGCCAGTTAATCTCAGGGGAGCGGTACTGAAGGAGACGCATTAGTAAGGTCAGTGGTCACCCAGGGGTCAGGTGCACATTTGAGTTGCTTTCCCTCTATGTCTGTTGGCCCAATATGCGTCAAGATGTCAAAGAATTTGTGGGGACATGTAATTTGTATATCTATTGTAATTTGAGAGACCGTTGACCGGTTTACTAAGATGGCTCACTTTATTCCTCTGACTGGGTTGCCTACGGCACAGGTACTGGTGAAACTGTTTGTACAACACATTTTTAGATTACACAGACTCCCGAACCCCATTGTGTCTGATAGGGGGTCCAGTTTGTGGCACCCTTCTGGAGGTCATTTTGTGCCTCACTAGGTATTCAGGTTAACCTATCCTGTGCATATCACCCTTAGTCTAACAGGGCAAGGGTGAAGACCGGCACTGGCCCTCAGTCTTGGGTACTATCCTTATTCCCTAACAATGGTAAGCTTGCTGCTGTGTAACCGAATTGACATTGGGTATCAAAAATGTTCCTGTGAGAGACTCCGAGACTATAAGGTATTCCCACGTCTGGCACCCCAGCTTCCAGAAGCCCAGCAACAAGCTCTGCCTCTTACTCTTCCTTTGGAAGAACCTATGAACCTGGGCCATTCCCATCTTTCTCCCCAAGAATTGCAGAGACGTGGGCAGAATCATCAGTGCATGTATTGTGCAGATCTAGGTCACTTTCATACCTCTGACCAAAGCCACCAGGGAAACTAAAGCACCTAGTTATTCCCAGGGAGCACCAACTAGGTTCTGCACTCCAGCTCTCTGTTGACTCTGGCTACATTGAAAAGCTGCTATGTATTCCGATACATTTTTACCACACAGTCACACATGTCCTAACAGCCTTTGTGGATTCTGGGGCTGCAGGCAACTTCCTATAAGCTGAAGTGGTGAACAAGTTCTTCCGGAGCAACCTTGCTGTAGTGCTGGGTCTTTCATGGCTTTATTCGCATTCACCGGCAATTGAGAGACATCTCAAGTTCTGGCATGGGGCGTTATTGCCTGTCGCACCCTCCTATCCTGTTCCAAGTGTTCCTCAACAGTATTCCCATTTTAAGGATGTTTTTTATAAACAGAAGGCTGAAACCTTGCCTCCCTTAACCGTAAATGGGATTGCTCCATTCAGCTTCTTCCTTGTGGTAGAACTGTCCAAGAATCTGGGGCTTTATCAGCCTATATATGGTATTTATTTGGTAGTCCGGTTTTTAATTTATCAAGACAAAATCTTGAGAACTGTGTCCCTACAGAGGACTAAATACCATCACAGTGAAGAACAGTTTTGCCTTGCCTCTTATAACTTAGCTTTTTGACTGGGTTAAGGGGGCAACTACCTTCTCAAAACTGGATCTCAGAGGGGCATATAAGCTCATTTGTATCCAGAAGGGAGATGGTGGAAGACCAGGGTCGGGCACTATGAATATCTGGTTATGCCCTTTGTGTTGTGCAATGCCCCAGCTGATAGATCTTCCAGGATATCCTGTACAAGTACATGATGGTATATCTGGACCATATACTCCTCTTTTCTCCAGATATAACCACACATAGGAAGTTCTCCATTGTCTCAGTCAGAATGGACTTTTTGCAAAGCTTCTGGGATAAATCTTCTCACCGGTCAAGCTAAAGGCAATCCTGAGTGCAGCTCAAGGCCACTTAGGGATGGCCGTGGCTCCCATTGTAGCTCAAATCAAGCAGAAAACAAAAACCCCTCCTGGGCTTCTGAGGCACTACAGGCGTTCAACCAGTTAGAATAGGCCTTTGCCAAGGGTCCCATCTTACACCAACCAAACGATTACAAGCCATTCTTCTTGGAGGTTGATGCTTTATCCTAATGAGCAGAATCAGTTCTTTCTCAGTGCAGTACCTCCAACAAACTCCTTCCATGTGGATTTTGTTCTCCAGCAGAGAACTATGGAATCAGGCATAAGGAGCTACTTGTCAAATGGGAACTTGACTTCGTTCAAGAACAAAAAAAGCATATGCTTTCCTGTGCTGTTGGTCCTGCTGATAAAGAATCACTCTTCGATGAAAAACCCATTTTGGTCCCTTTGTTTTGGCAACCTCCACATTGCAACCTTCTTCTGGGAAAATATTCATATTCCCTACTATGTAAACAATGTTCCTACAATGGGTTTACTCCTCTCAATTTGCTGATGCCGGCATTAAGAAAATAACTAATTTCTTGAAGCTAACTGGTGGCCAATGCTGAGCAAATATGATGAAGGATACGTGTTATCTTGTTCTAACCTGTGCTCAGCCTAAAACACCTCACCAAAAGTCCTCTGTTGCCATTTCTAAATCATGAAATATCCATGAACCCATCTGTCCATGGACATCATCACTGTCCATGGGATTTATGGTGATTTGGGTAGTAGTGGACCGTTTTCTAAGAGCCACTCAATTCTTACCTATCAAGGAGCTTCCTTCTGTTCCTAATCTGGCAAAACTCTTTTTCAAAAGATATTTCGCCTGCATGGCTGCCCTTTACACATTGTGTCTGTTTCTGGAGGACTTTTTGTCAATGTCTTAAGGTTAAATTAAACTTCTCTTCTGCATACCATCCAAAAATATCTTAGGACTTGTGAGTAGATCTTCTCCCTTGGGTCAAATTCGCCCATAATACTACACTGTTTTTGATTTCTCCAGCATCTGGTGACAGGTAGAAAATAATTTGTATCAAACTTCTTTGTGTGTCAAGAAATTTGTTAACAGAAGAAGGAGAGTTGCACCTCAATATTCTCAGTACTGCACGAACACAATGGGAGAGGAAAGCCAGCTATGTAGTGTTCACATTGACTGAAAAAGTCGGATAGGAGGGCCAAACCCCTTCTAAAAAGCAGCCTCTGAACACCAGCTTTCAGTAGCCGACTTTTTGTAAATGGAGCGTTCACACTGAGTTTAGAAGCCGGCTTTTTCATCAAAAAAGACAGCTAATTTGAGGTCGCGTGAACGGGGTATTACTTCTCTTTTTGCCTTTTGTTTCACTGTCTGTTTCCTGCACCTGCATCTACATTTCTCTGAATTCCTAGCACAGTGAGATTATGTTACATATTTTAATACAATTTTACTTATTTACAAAGCAAGTTACAATTTCTTTGTCATACATGTTGACATACAGATCTGCATACACTGCTTACTCTAGAACTAGTGCAGATGCCCCATACAGCTGCTTCTCTACAAGGCCCAAAATCCTAGTAACCACGGGACCTGGAACTTAGGGTTTTGTCAAGGTTTTTTGAAGAAATGTGTATTGTTATATATTTATTTATTCCCAGCAGATGGATGCAACACTGTCTCCAGAGAAAATCTCTTCTGTTCTTCAAACCGTAAAGAAGATAATGAAGTTTCAGAAGATTCCCCGGCAGGAAACCTCATAACCCCAATTATACATCCAGAACCTTCTGTTACAAATATGTTGCCGGGTACCACAAATCCTGCTGGTTGTCATACAGACGACAATCATGTCAGCTCTGACCTTGATAAATCACTTCTGAAATCAGATCGTATTACACATAAAAGAGTTCACACTGGTCAGAAACCATTTTCATGTTCTGAGTGTGGAAAACATTTTGGCTATAAATCACATCTTACTATTCATCGCAGATATCACACAGGTGAGAACCCATTTTCATGTTCTCAGTGTGGGAAATCTTTTCCACAAAAGTCACATCTTACTAAACATCAGAGAGATCACACAGGTGAGAAACCATTTTCATGTTCTGAGTGTGGAAGATGTTTTACACAAAAATCACAGCTTACTAAACATCAGCGAGATCACACAGGGGAGAAACCATTTTCTTGTTCTGAGTGTGGGAAATGTTTTGCAGACATAACACAGCTTAAAACACACCAGAGAGTTCACACAGGTGTGAAACCATATGGATGTTCTGATTGTGGGAAATCTTTTACACAAATAGCACATCTTAATGCACATCGGAGAAATCACACAGGTGAGAAACCATTTTCTTGTTCTGAGTGCGGGAAACGTTTTGCAGATAAGTCAAATCTTGTTGCACATCAGAGAGTTCACACAGGTGCAAAACCGTATTCATGTTCTGAGTGTGGGAAATGTTTTACACGAAAACCAGAGCTTACTAAACATTTCAGAATTCACACAGGTGAGAAACCATATTCTTGTTCTGAGTGTGGGAAATGTTTTACACAAAACTCACATCTTATTATACATCAGAGAGATCACACAGGCGAGAAACCATTTTCATGTTCCGAGTGTGGGAAATGTTTTAGACGAAAACAAGAGCTTACAAAACATCAGAGAGTTCACACAGGTGAGAAACCATTTTCTTGTTCTGAGTGTGGGAAATGTTTTACACAAAAATCACAACTTACTACACATCAGAGAATTCACACAGGTGAGAAACCATTTTCATGTTCTGAGTGTGGGAAATGTTTTACANANAAATCAGATCTTANTANACATCAGAGATATCACACAGGTGAGAGACCATTTTCATGTTCTGAGTGTGGGAAATGTTATGCACAGAAATCAAATCTTACTAAACATCAGAGAACACACAAGTGAGACATCGTAATCTCATCTAATTATATATCAGAGAAACCACTAGAGAAAAAGAGCATCTTTGAGCTGAGTGAAGTATTTAAACAGTAATTGCAATGCTTCTATTTATCAAATTCATCAGAGAGTTCACACAGGTTAGAAGCCATAATTATGAATGTGGGTAATGTTATGCAAAGAAATCACATCTAATTATACATCAGAGAAGTTACTTGAGAAAAACAATATCCATGTGCCGAGTGAGGTATTCAAAAAGTAACTGCAGTGCTACTTATGCCTAAAAAAAAATTTAGAAATAAGATTGTGCACACAATACTTACATCAACACTTCTTTTTTTATCAAACTTATCACAGAAGGTGCTACGCATTAACATTGAACAATGTAAACAAAAAAAGAAAAATAGCCAGAGAGCACCTTAACTGAAGTTTTTAAAAGCTAGATTATTTATTGATAATCTTCCAAAACTTAATCCAGTAGGATCAAGAGAATCATAAAAAAAAACATATATTAAAAACATAAAAGTGAAGAAAATAGCAGAAACAGTGAATTAAAAATTGGAGTTCAAACAAGGTTGGAGCTAAATATATCCACAAAGCCCTAATGGGGCATTAATCTAAGAAACAAATATGCTTTTTTTTAAGTATGCTTTTATTGTGTTAACTGCTTGAAAGAAACAGATTAATGACCTCAAAGTCTGTTGAACTAATCCTTTGCACATTATATCTCCAATAAATTATAGAAAATAGTTTTGTTGTGTTGCTTGAATTTTTAAGGCGGCTGCCAAACAGTTGTATTGGTTAATACAGAAGGCTCCGACACAATCGATTATGTTTTCGTTTGATAATGAAATTCAACCCGCAATAAACATCAATTTTATTAGGTATTTTATTATATGTGTTAGGAACCTTGGGGTTAATGGTAAGAAACAACGAAAAAGGTTCAAGGAAGGAATTTAATGCAGAGACTAGGATACAAAAAGATATAAACAAAATACAAGAAACAGATCACAAGGAAACCTTGTAAACAGATGCAGGCAACTTAACTCAAAGGTAACGTGGTCAACTAAATGCAAAAAACGTAACACATGAGCAGGTACACCAGAGCAGGTGAAATGCAGACCATAGGTTACAGGGACAAACTGAGGCAGAATAAACCAGGAGTAATTACAGACAGCAGGTAAACACAGGACTGAAAGTAAAAAGCAATAGCCAACACATGTTAGGAAACCCAGGGGAGACACAGGCAGGGTAAAGACAGGTTTATTACAAACAGATATAAACAGAATAACTACAACAGAAATCAACACAAAATGGGACATGGCAGGCTGCAGTCCAGGGACATAACAGTATGCCCCCCCTTCGGAAGGCGGATTCCAGGCGCCTATAAAACCATCAACGGGCACCCCCCAGAGTTAATCTGAGTCAGTGTCAAATCCTGGGATGTAGAAATAGTCAGATGGAGGGAGTTGGGAAGAGATGAATGATGATGACCGATACTGAGGGCCTCTCCTCTTGATCTTCTCCCAGAGGATCTTGCTCCAGAAGGCAAAAACTGGGCATCCAGGGCTCAGCTGTTGGCTCCGGTACTCGTCAAGGCAAGGGCTCGGCTGGGCAGCACGGTGAGCTGGCTCGGGCTGGTCCCCTCAGTGAACTGGCTCGGGCTACGCATGCACGGTGATCTGGCTCAGGCTGGGCCCCTCGGTGATCTGGCTCGGGCTGAACCCCCCGGTGATCTGGCTCGGGCTGGGCCCCACGGTGAGCTGGCTCAGGCTGGGCCGCCACTGGGGTATCCCAGGTCCGCACCTTGACTACGCCCCAACACGGACAGCAGGAAGGCCTATGAGCCCATTACTCCTAACAGAAACCCCTCCTGGGGTCAGGGTGCTGGACTTCCCTCTTGAGGTCAGGGCGCTGGACTCCCCTTCTGTGGTCAGGGTGCACAAGAACTGGAGACAGAGGTCAGTGCTTGTAGTCCCCTGTGCCTTCGGACAGAGCAGGATAGAAGGAAATGCTCCGGACAAGACAGGACAGGACTGACCGAAGCAGTAACACAGAAGCAGTGATCGGCAGGAGAGCCCAGTTTTATAAATACCAGGAGCAGAGAATGATAAATAGCTGGGACGAGTATACCAGTGGCCCCTAGTGTCAAAACAAAAGCATGAGCACATAATTCCCCCCTCCGGAAAGAGGATTTCAGCTGTAGACGGCAAGTGCTTGGCAAGCTCTGGAGCTGTAGGCGGCAAGGGTTTTGTAGGCTCTGAAGCTGTAGTCATCAAGAGAGCAACAGGCTCTGGAGCTGTAGGCGGCAAGGGCTTGTCAGAGTCGCGGCACTGGACACGGCTGGGTGGCAGGAACAGGCGGCACTGGACACGGTTGGGTGGCAGGCGGACCAGGACACAGCTGGGTGACGGATTCAGGAACAGGCGAACCAGGACGCGGCTGAGTGGCAGGCTGCGGACCAGGACGCGGCTCGGAGGCAGGCTGCGGACCAGTACGTGGCTCGGAGGCAGGCTACGGACCAGGACGCGGCTCGGAGACAGGCTGTGGACCAGGACATGGCAAGGGCTCGGCTGGAGGCTCCGGAACTCGACAAGGCAAGGCAAGAGGCTCCGGTGCTCGACAATGCAAGGACTCGGCTGGGCAGCACAGCACGGTGATCTGGCTTGTTCCCATTCGTTTTTTTAAAAATCGAACAGTGTATGGCCAGCTTTAGTTCTCACTGGTTTGCAATTATTTTTTTTTCAAGAGTTTATTTAGAACTAGGCATAAGAAATACAAACACTGCAAAATCTATTAAATATGCAGAAGAACAAATACAACACAGCAAAATATTCCAGAACAGCCGTATTTAAAGTAGAGCAAGTGATTAAAACACATACCCAGGTATACCCAGAATGTGGGATATCGAAACGGTCTCGCAGCTCAGAAAAGGAAGGTAATGAGGCAGAGGAAATAAGGTCGTTCAGGTTGAGAATATGCTTGTCTGCCCAAACCGAAAAGTTCGGAATGCTGTCTCCCGGAGGAAAAATGGAATTACCATAGATAGGAATAATTGGGCTAGGGATCAGGGACAAGAGAAAGCAGGCACAAAGCAAGTCCCACAAAGTGAGATAATGAGAGATAACAGGGTGAGTAGCCGAGGTAGTCGGTGGATTGATCTTATAACCCGAGAGAGTGCCGTAGGCATCCAGATCCTGCAACAAAGCGGGATGGAAGTGAGCGGGTCCGTAATAGACAGGAGGACGTCATCTGCATACAGGGCTATCTTGCGGTCCTGAGCAGTACAATGCCAAGACCCCCTGCAAGAAACGACCAGAGAAGCCCATGCTGCGCAGTACCCCTTGTAGGAAGGCCCAAGACACTCTATGAAATGCCTTTTCGGCATCCAACGCCATGAGAAGAGAAGATCTTCGAGTATTAATGGTATGAATCAAATCTATGGAGCGCCTAGTATTGTCCAAGGCTTGGCGGCCTAAGATAAACCCTGTTTGATCAGGGTGGATCAAAGTAGGAAGTATAGGGTTCAGACGTAGGGCAAGAATTTTTGCAAAAATTCGAAGATCGATGTTTAACAAAGGGATCGGCCGGTAGTTGGCACAGTAGGACTGATCTTGATTAGGCTTGGGAATAACTATAATGGTAGCCAATGTGGTATCCACATGAAAAAATTTCCCTGTCAAGAATAGCGTTAAAGAAACTGGTCATGTACGGAGCCAGGGTGGTAGCAAATTTTTTATAATATTGCAGAGTAAGCCCATCTGGGCCGGTGCAGAGGAAGACCTCAGAGCCTTAATAGCAGTCAAGGTTTCTTCAAGAGAGATGTCACTATTCAGAAGATGAAGTTGATCAGCTGTCAAAGAAGGCATCGGCAAGGATCGCTAATAGACATCAATTTGAGTGGAGTGTGAAACGGCAAGAGAAGCAGGACCAGGCAAGTTATATAGATCGTTATACTATTCCCTAAACGCAGCTGCCATATCCGAGGGGTTGTAAATTGCCATAGAAGAGGGAGAAAGTCTAATAACGTTAATCATACGTAGGGCTTGGCGATGGAGCAAATTAGTGGCCTTGTCTGACTTATCAAAGTATTTTTGCTGCAGGCGCAGCAAAGAAGATGCAGTTTTTCGAGAAAGTAAAGTGAGGAGTTGACCTCTAACAGTTGTTAGTTGCGTCAGAGTTGGATTGCTGAAAGGACGCGGTAAGCGAGGCCAATTGCTTTTCCAGGGTCGTAACCGCAGCCGAAGAGTTTCGGCGCATAGCCACAGAGATGCCTATAATATGGCCCCAGATGGTAGCCTTATGGGCTTCCAAGAGAGTTCCAGGAGAGACCTCCATGGTATCATTAAATTGAAGTAGAGAGAGATAGCGGCGGTGATCTCAGAGGCCACCGTTTGGTTCAACAATAAAGCGTCCAACAACCGCCAGCCAAGGCCGGAGGGGCGACACCGGACCAAAGAGCAGGTAAAAGACACTGCAGCATGGTCCGTCCAAACCTATGGAGAGTCTGCAGCCGAATGGACAAAGGGAGTGAGACTTTGGGACACAAAAAGCATATCAATGCAGGAATGACATTTGTGCGGAGGCGAATAGTGCGTAAATATTTTAGTGTCCTGATGTTGAAGGCGCCAGGTATCATAAAGGAGGAGAGATTGAAGGGGAGTAGCCAGAATTTTGGACTCTTTAGAGGTATGAGGATGGGAGGCAGACAGGCCGGGAGAAGCCATCAACAAGCTTGGGTTCACCACTACACTGAAATCACCCCCTAGGATTAAATAGCTACGAGTCAATTTCTCAACATGGGGAAATACAGACTGAAAAAAAGGGGCTTGGGAGTGATTAGGAGCGTATAAAGAGACTAATGTGATGGTGAACAAGTAGATCTGACCAATCACTATGAGATATCGACCAGAAGGGTCAGAAAACGTTTGTAGTGGGATAAAATGTATACTACGGCCAATCAGTATTGCTACTCCACGTTGCTTAGTATCTGCGGAGGCAAAAAAAGATTGAGGGAAAGTCTTACTTTGGAGGGATGAGTGATTACCCGTAAGGTGTGTTTCTTGAAGAAAGACAACATCCGCCTGCAATTTACCTAGAGCCCCCAGGACCAGAGCACGCTTCTTAGGGGAATTCAACCCATTTACATTTACAGACAATACCTTCATGGAAGCCATTGAAGCCACACGAGAGTCAACCACCTTGAAAAAAAAGAAAATTGGTTTAGTCGCGGTGCAAACAGGAAGGCCATGAGTAAGTCGGGAAAAAAGGGAGGGAGGGAAAGGGGAGAGAAAAAGGGAGGACAGAAAAAGAAGAGGCCACGGCTAGAGAGAAAAGAGAAGGCAAGGAGCACATAGGGGCAAGAACCCTTATAAAGAGAAATGATTGTCCCAAAAGAGAAACCAGAAACAAAGATCAAGGGTGTATGGGGGGTGGCAGGCATCCTTATTAGATGGGAGGTAGAGTCACACAAAGGTCGTGGGGGTGAGCCCAGTCCAGACATATAATATAATGAAAAAAAATTACCAAACCATATGGGGAAGGGGGGAAATGGGGAAAAAGCCAGGAGGGCAGGGGGAAGGGTAGGGAAAGGAAAAGGAGGTAGGAGGCCCGCAGGAGCTGGGGGAAACCCACAAATAACAAGGGACCCGGTAATAACAATCGACTAATCGAAAGACAACAAACAGAAGAACGTGTAAGAGAGGAGGAAGCCCAAAGAGAAAGACACGGGCGAGGTGATATATCATATATAGAACATATAGAAGAACAGGACGTGAACCACAACAACCATACAACAAGAACAAAAACCCCCATCAAAATACAGGAACAGTCCAGGAGTAACGCCGTCCATGGTCCCAGAGTCACTGTTCATAAAGCAGTCGGCGACTGAAGAGACTAGTAACAAGGAGGAGGCCAAATGGACATCTGATGGAGTCAGGTAGGTGGAGGAGTTGATTGGTCGCGCAGTTCCACAGTGGTCCACTCCGAACGGGGGGGTTTGACACTCGGAGGCATAGGACACGATGAAGTAGTAGCTAGAGATGATGGGTCTGGAAGAAGATCAAGTTGTTCCAAGAGGTCTTGGCCTTGAGTCAGGGTTTTGATGGAGTGGGTCGAATTATTCGACGTGACTTGATGTTGGGAAGGAAAGCCCCATCTGTATGCGTTGTACACACACATTCCCCATATAAAGGCTGCTGATTCTATCTGAGGATATCACTATTACTACCTATTTAAGACATTATTTCTTCTATTAGTTTCATCCTGCAACATAATTATTTTCTTTTTGATGATCAGATTTATTTGCAGACTTTGGGAATGGCGGTAGACACCAAGTTCTCCCCGAGCTTCGCCAACCTCTACATGGGGACTTTTGAAGCTGAACATGTGTGAGTAGGCCCGTTTGGGGCGAGCTTAGTGCTGTATTGTTGTTTAATTGACGATTTGTTGATAATTTGGAAAGGGACAGAGCAGGAGGCGTTATCTTTTGTTGAATATTTAAATACCAATGATTATAATCTAAGTTTAACATATACTTTCAATAAAGTACAGGTTGACTATCTGGATTTAACAATTTTTTTTATAATATTGTGGAAAACACAATGTGGTTAACAAATAAACCAAAAGGTTGTTTTAAATGAGGAAGAAGAGTCTGTCAAACCTGTAACTTTATTTTACATAGACACAATGAAATTACCTCTAGATCCAATAAACAAACTTTTCAAATTCATGATTTTATTAATTGTCTTGTAATTTACTTATTACATTTATTTATTACAATGTTCATGTGCCCTGCATTATGTAGGGCGAACTACACGATCTTTAAAATGTCGTCTAAGAGAACATAGACAAAATATTCTGCAGGGACTTACAACACAGAGTGTGTCAAGGCATTTTTTGAATGTACATAATAAAGATCCCAGT
>JABWIB010002006.1:51389-64596 GCA_016617825.1 Platyplectrum ornatum | reverse complement strand
CAAGTGTAATAATGCTGTATAGAGGAGACACAAGTATAATAATGCTGTATAGTGGAGACACAAGTGTAATAATGCTGTATAGAGGAGAGGCAAGTGTAATAATGCTGTATAAAAGTGTAATAATGCACCATAATTATAAAATTATTGATGTAATCAGAGCATTAACGTATAACTGGTCACTTACAGATTGTAAATCAATAATTATTACTGTTCTTCAATTAAATATAAAATGATAACGTTTGTTTACATTTACATTTTTTGGCCACTTATACATATATTTTTATGACTTCTTCCAGACCTGTGAGTGAGTGATGATCCTTTTGTTTTGTCCACAACTTTTTTGTTTTGTTTTTTTTATTTCTTTGCCATTTGAATGACGTCTCAATTCCTAACAAATCTGACCCATGTCACCGGGCTTTCTGTGAAAGCGACTATTTGATGTGACAAAAAATGACACGTTTCAGAGCAGAGGAAATGCAATTAAAGTAAAATGCTTCAGAATGTAATAGACATGACATGTTAAATGGTACAATGTGCGGATTGCATCTGTCAGGAAACGCTATGATGACGGGAATGGTTCAATAATTGACCAGTGTGACAAGGGTACATTTTGGAGAGAGCTGTGAAAATGGCCCTGAATAGTAAGATGCTGGAAGCCATTACATGGAGCACAACGGATGATTTTCAATGAAGGGTCGGAAAATAAGAGGGAATCAGGTGGAAAGTTACAGAGCAGAATTATTCTGCGTTGCGGGGTGGGGGTAAGTGTGTTGCAAACAGTCAGTATTAGAGTTAAAAGGTGACGTTTGCTAGCTCAAGTTTAACAACAGTGTAACCGTAATGCTGTTCAGTATCTGTGTGCACTAAGCTAAACAAATATATTAAGTGTAAATTCAATACCGGAGGGTGGACGGGACCACTCCGCCGCCCTCCGCGGTGGTTCTGAAGCGGCGTGACCTCGTCACGTCGCGTCAAAGGGGGCGCGGTTCTAGGTCTGCCTATGGCGCCCGCAGACCTAGCGCCGGCCCTGACAACAGCGCTATCATGGACCCGGGGGCATTGAAAGCAACACCACTGGCTCTGCCTCTGTTATATCATAACCCGGCATGTAACAGGTTAAGGGGTTAAACTACAAAGTATTTGAACTTATTATTTAAATTTCTAGTGAGGAAGTTTTGAATTTTGATTATTTGTTATTTTAAATTTTGATGGCGCAAGAAGCAAAAGCAAGATAAATAGCTGTAATGTATTAGATTAGCTGTAGTATAACCTTGTGAAACAAGATCTGCAACTGTCTATTAAACTAAGCAAGCCGACAACCAATACAGGAAAACAACTAATACCCTCTTCACACTTCACCAAAAACCCATGTTATTCCGGGTGCCATGCATTGTGTGAGGGCCCTTTCGAAAAATTTCAACCTTTGAATACATTAGAGTTATTCCCAGGTCCAACCTAGGTTGTCCTCAATGTGAACGGGCCAAGACTGGTTTTTATGGGGTTTATAATGTAATATAATGCTTTTTCAGGAAAGCGAAGGAAGAGTCAGTGGAGCAGTGTGAATGGGGTCTTAAGATGTTGGAAGGTAATGTAACACAGCGATATCCCAGGATATTACACCCAGGATATTGCTGTGTCGGCAATGTGAATGTGGCATAAGACTGTTCGAACCAGACAAGACTCAGCACCAGCACCTGGGTGCGTTACACAAGATGACAACCAAACAGCCATACACTGAATCCCACTTTAGCACCATCATCACACTGACCACTCGCTTTCAGTATATCGCCAACACAGGGAACCAAGAAAACCATCAAAGAACAGGCACAAGAACAAATGGGAGGGAAAGTGAGCAAATCCAAGTAAAGAAATGGGTCTTCCTCCAGATAGCCTCACTTTAAATAGCAGCTTATCACACAGCTTCTCCCTTAGCTACTTCCAGGTCTCCTACGTCTTGTACATGTACTTCAAAGGAGTCAAAGGATGCGTAGGACTTCTACCAGTCTGGGGTGGTGTGTACCAAACAATGCGCCTTTAGCAAAAGTTTTGTAACCCTAAAAGTTTTGTAATCCTAGCAATCAGAAAAAAAAAAAAATTTCTGTATAACTAATTCTGGTCCAAAATCATTTGTCTCCCTCTAAAACTCAGCATGGTTCTGCAAAAGACTTAATTTCCAGTGATTTTCCTTCAACGTATTATCTCTGTATCTGCTCCAGTGTGTCTGTCATAACACTGTATATAGAGCCACATATATTTTCCTCTGTTCTTGGGTTAATGATTGCAGAAAAGAAGTACTGTAGCAAACTTTAAAACACTTACCTCCCCCTATTAGAGAAGTTCAGCGCAGATAATAGTGTGGATCAATGTCACATAAATCTCGAACTATCATTTCTAGTGATTGAAAGACTTCAGAATACTTTCTGACTTTGTATTGTGCTGGGCGGATTGCCATTGCTATCTGTGCCAAGTCGAGAAGTAAATGGATATGACAAAAAAGTAAGGTCAAGTAGAGATTGCTTATTATATCGCAGAGAGGAACCACAATGAGCTGTAAATTATTGCTGCTAACTCAACTTTATTATGTAATGTTAACTGCTCCTATAATTGTGTAATCTTCAAGCGACGTGAAAACATAATGTGGTAGATTATATATAGAACGAATATTCATGATGTATTCTGCTGTCATAGAGACTTTATTATCAGCTTTACAATTTATATATTATATGAAATATATGTATTATTTAACACTTTGAATAGTGACTTGTAAGAATATTTTATACCTGTATTAATGTATTTATTCTGTGACTGCAGGTAGTGGGTACAGCAAGTATTTCATTCTAACCATAAGCAATAGCAGATGGCAGGTAATAAATGGAATAAAGTATGTTGAGAACTAAATATATCATGTAAAAAAATCTGAAAGTCATTAAATACTATTATATATATATATATATATATATATATATATATATAAATATAAAAGAAGGTGGTAATATGTAATTTAGTAATTAATTAGTCAATCTTCTAACATTATTGTAGAGGGTGTGATCTGGGGAAGAAAACAATCTAGGAGATACAGATTGTGATTGGTTAGTGGTACATGACCCGATTCCATAATGGGTTACTGATACCCAACCCTTTTCTGGTACTACACAGCAGAAAAAGGTTGCGAACCACTGTGCTAGGAGATTTTGATACTGATCCAGAGCTATATGTGTTGGCTGATTTCCGCATGTGCAGAGCCAGGTCTTCCATATGGATCCTCTGCATAATCCAGAGTTGCATACATGTGATTCGCCTACATTCCATGCATCAGGACTTAGGCACAAGGGAAACCCTTAAATTGTGCAGTATAGGTCAGGCTGTGGACACCTTTATAGATCTACTATGTACAGTATGTAACCCTTCAGAAAAATCATCGGAATTAGGTGCAGGAGAATTGCACAGGCGGAAAGCACTCCTAGATAACATCACGCCAGCTGGCTTTTGCGGAAAAGTAGGAAGCACAACCTATAGTATATATAGAGTACAGCTGCTTGTCTGTTGCATCATTTCCTGTAGGGTGATGCTGAAATTGTCTTTCTGATATTATAAAAAAACAGAAAAGAAATATAAATCTTTACATTGAAAATATAAGGCAATAGAATGGCTTCGGTTGCACTGAGAATTAATCACATGTTCAACGTGACCCTAAAGAAACCTAGAATATTCACAATCCACCAACATCCACCACCGTATTTCTTTAAATAACTAAATCTCAAATAAAAATGATTAGGCATCTATAGAAATACGATTTAAAATACCAGGATAATAGCTGCTATAGCAACTTAGAATCTGAATAGTATGTGCCGTATGTAGTCTCCAAGAAACAAGAATGTGTTACAACACAATATTTTTGTGTTTCCCAATTTAGTGCCTAAAATAATATAAAAAACTATCTAAGTCTGAAAAATATATATATGAAAGAGGCCTGAGTCAGGGTCTAATTATACAACATTACTTTTTCTGCAAGGGAAATATATTTAGCTAGAGAAAGGCACGGACGTCATAAAAGTGCACATTGCAATTACATTTAAAAACTAGTCAAAAAAGCAAGTTGTTGGTAACAAAGTTTTTGTACTGGAGCCCAAAATTATTGTTCTGCTTGGCCCCACTCTGTTTATTATATATATATATATATATATATATATATATATATATATATATATATAAGAGGAGCCCCTTTCCCTGGGTGTAGGTGAATCATATGCATCCATTTCAAGCAAATATATGTGACAATAACCTATGAAATAGGTGTAAGCTGGTGAGTGCAGAATGGGATGTATATTTCCTCCGCTGTGAAACATTTGTCAGCCATAAATAGGAAATAATATTCTTATTAGTCCCAATCAGCAAAACAGCGTTCAGGAAGGAAAGTTGGACAGGCTGATTCTGAGTCTATGAACAGGTGCTAGTGATTAATTAATTACACTCTTCATCGGGAACAAGTATGTGCAATTGAAATTAGCAAACACAATTGGTGGCAACTGGCAGCAACAACCTTGATTGGAAATATTCATGCGAGATTCATTTCCAAAGAATATTGCAAAATATTTATTGTGTGTTTATTTGTGCTATTCAGTGTTGTCATTAAAGTTTGGTTTAACTGCATTTTATGTTGTTTAATTGTGTTATTTTACATTAATATTATTTTCACATAACTGATATACCGGACACTACACCTAAATGTTTTTTCAAATAAATAACAGGTGTCTGTATTACTATATGCCATATTTACACAATTCCAAACATGGGCAAGCTTGCAGGTGCACTATGGTAAAGGATGGTGCAAGGAAATGTCCAGAGGGGTGCACAGAGCCAGGAATGGCCAGAAATCACATTTTTCCCAACGTCACACAGCCAGATTCGTAAAAAGGGTCGGATGCGACTTTCAAAATTCCGGACCAAGTTTCCCTATGGTTAATTTTCTGACAGCACCCTTAGCGGGACATACTGGGAAGCGGGCAGGACAGGGGGACAGTCCCCCAAAAGCGGGACAGTTGGGAGGTATGCCTTCTTTTGATGCTATTATTTGATGCTTAGAAATGCATGAGAATCCATGATGACCGATGAGTAGATGAGTGGAACAGGGGAACAGGGGAGTAGAACAGTAGAGAGTAGAATAGGGGAACAAAGGATTTGAACAAAGATGTTGCCTTAAACATAATTAAAGTAGGTTCCTACTCAGGGAGAGTACATAGTGACATCACTTACTGGTGGTATCCGTTTATTGACTGTACAGGTTCCATCGGGGAGGAACATCGTATCCCAGCGAGATTTACCCAGGACCAGAAGAACAGATGTGACACAATTTAACATTTCTAAAATACCACCATTGAGCTGCGTTTATGCCAAAAGCAAAGCTAATATGCTTGTGTGTCATGCTGCCAGAAAAGTTCCAGCAGTAAACTTATTACATATTTCCCGATATCTGTTGTCTCACATTTCTATTTTTTTAAAAAAGCTATAGAGTGTCACACGTGTAGATGTCTTTCTCTTGGGTTCTGGGTAAGGTGACTTGCACTGTGCTCTGACTATACAATACTCTTGTATATATTATATAATATTAGGCATTATATAGTGTACAGTAGGTGTTCGCAATCTCTCTGTGTATCCATTTAGACCACTAAATTGTAAGAAAGTAAACGTAGTGTAGCTTCTGATTGTCTGTACGAGTAAAAGTGATGGTGTGACAGTGTTACAATGCGGAAGCTTGGATGTCTGCAAGGTGACTCCCAATACATTCACAAGAAAAGAATTATTCTGGTTTTCTCATAGAAAGATCACTTATATTTAAAGAAATAAAATATTGCAATTAAAATATTTTGCAGCTTCTTAATGTCCTGATAAAACCCCTCTAGTAAAAACTATATTTATTTGTACATTTCATAAAAAAAGAAAGTCTACATGCAGAAGCGGGTAACATAAAATATATTTGGTTTTGCTCATTATGAGTACAATGTGTCAAAGGCAACGTGACACTTGACTTGACTCTCAATTAGGAGATTATTTAACTAAGAGCCACTGTATCGCATGAAACTTATTCTAAACTTGAAAAGTATTAGGAAAACAATATTTATGCTTGAGAGGAAACGGAAGAAAATCAACAGAAGCTTGTGAAGAACACACACACTCCTCACACACTCCTCACACACTCCTCACACACAGCGTCACGTGGACTCTTCACACACAGCGTCACGTGGACTCTTCACACACACACTCCTCACACGTGGACTCTTCACACACAGCATCACGTGGACTCCTCACACACACACACACACACACACACAATTGAATTAATTGATTATAGAATTGAATTAGAGTTTAAGGGATGGTATGTCAAACCCCCATATACACCCCCATATGCATTTATATATTTTAAAGACCTAGAGGATGAAGGGGTTCAAGATGTTTTCTTTGCCTCTTACCGGCTTTAACATTTAGGACGAGTTGGATAATGAGGGAAATGATCATTACTTATATATTATTAAATATTTTGTCATTGCGTTTTCTAGAGATGGCACGTTGCTCATTTTACATAGGGATGGGGCGTGCTGACACAACGTGGATGCAAATAGTCTTGTTGATTCTTTAGTGTAATGTTCCCGATTATCCTTGTGTGTTCTCTTCTGTGCACGTGCTACCAGTCCACACCATTCCTGCTACCGGGTCACAGCACTGTCTGTGGACTTGTCCAGAGGGCCACATCAGCATTAAAGGTTAAAGGTAAAAGGTACGGGAAATATTTTGTTTATTTTTGGTTTCCAGGCAACAATACTTGTTGGCTTCTGAAAAGGGCTGGATTGCGAGCCAAATGGGCCTGGGGCTTAAAATGATGAAAAGCTTATTGATGTAGTCAGGGATGTACCCTTCTCCATCACACTATGCCCTGCTACAACATGCTGATATCATTAGTCTTAGTATTATGGGCCTTTTTGACAATGGAGGCCTGGGGATACAGTCCCATTGGTAATCTGGCCCTGCATCTGACATAGAAATGCTGTCAGTTTGGTCATTTTCAAACGATCAACATCCATGGCAAGTAAAGCGATTGTTGGGATTGTTAGTAAATTTACTACATAAATTTACATATACAAACAAGGTGGTCGGCTGAGGACGTGAAATCCAGAATTTATAAGATGGTCACCGGTGAAGAGTCATAATAATAAGCCACCCGCGGGTTGATATGCTGACATTTTGTTGAATCCAGGGCTCGAAGTGGGGGTGTATATGGGGGTATGCCATACTGGCACTTCTTCCATTGATGTAATTGAAATATTATATTCAGTGTTTCCATACCACCACTTCTAAATGTCCATACCCCCACTTCTAAATTTCCATTTCGACCACTGGTTGAATCCCAATATTTAAAAAGAAAATATTAAACTTAAGAACTAGAGACGACTCTAAGGCATGAAAAGAGTTGTGAAGAACCGAGAAATAAATTGTCATAGTCTGATTTGGGTTCGTTTCCCAAAGGCCAAAACATGATATTTGATGTAATATAACCTATTTTTAAAGGAGTAGTTTCAGTGACATTTACTGCGTCTTTTTAAGTGTTCTTTTAGGTGATAATTTGAAGAATATTTAATACATAACTTTCTGAAATAACGGAAAAAAATATATAAGTCATTTACTGCTGTGGTAAAATGAAACACCTTTTAATGAATCATCAACTCAAGTGTCGAGTTTATGAATGCAATTAATAGAGGTTAATTGTGGATGTCAAGTTTAAAATATGTAATGTGTTTTTTAATGGGTGAAGATACAAGATAATATAATAGTGGATGATATTCGAGGCTGATTTAAGCAGCATAATAAGTGAGACCTGGATCCAGTGTGATTAGTATTAGTATGAAAACATCTTTCACGTCAATAATGTATTGAAAAGTGCCAGTAGGTATATTCAATACAGACATATCATACGTCTATATGTGCCTGTACCACAATGTTAGAATGGTATAGGTTACATGAAGAATCTCAGATGATTGTTCATTATTGTTTCTCACCATTAGCTTTGCCTTGAATCAAGATATACCGCCCCAGAGGAGGACGCAATCCTAGGAATGTCCCTTTCTCGAAATATATACAGCTGAAAGCTAAATGCTGGCTGTATCTATTTTGAAATAGTCTTTACCTCCACATAGATAACGCAGACAGCTCCTATAGCTGTGAATGTAAGGGTTAGGATGTGGGGAGCAGCCGATTGGGGTTAGGCTGCAGGAAATGTAGGGTTAGGGTAGTGGGGTTCGAAAGACTTACCTGACAATAATGCAGTAGGAGATGTGAATTTTGCAGCAGGAGTGATTGGCACTAATGTGCTGTTGAAGTTCTGTTGTTTGCAACAGCCCTGTCAAAAAAGGACTGTTCTCATCGGCAAACCACATCTCCTCTGAGGAATCCATCTTGAATCCTGTTTGGGTCTCTATAAGGCATAATACTCTGCTATGCATATGAGCATATGTGAATCGCCCTTCCGCATAGAGCCTATGTGAATCGCCCTTCCGTTCTTACAATGTTTGCACAGGGCTTATGGGAACTACAATTGTATCGTTGATCATTTTGATCTTTTGTCTGTTCATTCAGTTACGCGGGGAATGTTTTATGAATGTACAGACTTTCCATACCTACTCTATGGTAATCGTTCATCTTACTAATCCAGTGGGAAAGGCACCATTTTGTAACCCTGGATGTGACTCCAGGTATGCAGTGGAATGTATGTGCCACATGTGGTCATTCTTCAGAGGTGGAACACCCATGGTGACTAGGAAGGACACGTCTTTGCAACCACCCCCAGAGCTACTTAGCAGAGATAGAGTGAACATCTACAAACAAGATATGGAAAAGGTCACGTATTTGAAAGCTGCTAAAGATGAAGCCCACATTTAAGAATTTACTCTTGGAATACCTGGCCTCATACTGTACAATGAGTCGAACATGAATCATACACTTCACATGGCAGCAGATTGTACCGGCATATTACTGTAGGAGTATTTTAGGGAATGCTTATCTGCAATATTACAATGTTTCACAAATGTTTTAAAAGTTTTAACTTGAAATAACTAAGTAGTAACCTGAACTTTCTTTAGGGGGTCATATTCAATCGTAAAAGTCTTATTTGTCATTTATCAAATTTAATATTTATCAATTTGCACCCGTGTTATAAGAGTGTTTAAAAAGTTGTATTTTTTAATTGAAAATTGCAACTTTGTAATGTAGAGTTATGGGTATAGAAGCACTGAAAGTAATATAAGTCAATGGAGATTTATAGTTTTTCAATTAAGCCAGCTGGAGAAATGACGGTATGGCATACCCCGTATACACCTAAACTGATTGACATATTAACTAATTATAATGTGATGGATGAAGAACTCCAATAATATTTGGATATTTCCACAATTGTTAAATAACACTTTCTAACTTTAGACCAGATTCAGACTTTAGGCACTATTGACTTACTCACAACTTACTTAAGAGTGGGTAAGACCATGTTGAATTGCAGGGGGGAGGGGTAAAATGAATGTCAGTGTTTGCATGCAGGGAGAATACTTTATTGTTGCATGTTGCACACAGATATTGACCAGCGTTACTGTTACACTGTTATTAGACTTGTTAGGGTTATTACACTGTTATTAGGACTGGAAACATCATCTCTCAACTCTAATACTGTTTGCAACTAATAAAATATACCCCACCTGCAATTTAACATGGTTTTACCTACTCTTGAGTAAGTCAATGGTGCCTAAAGTCTGAATCTGGTCCATTGAGAGCTGCATTAAGATTTCCAACTCAAAATCAACATTGTGGAAGGACTGGATGGGCAGGCAATAGTCCAAGGCCAAAAATCACAATGGTCTGTTTTGAAATGAGGACATAGCATATATTCGTACGTATGCAGTACAGAAAATGTTGGCCATGAGTTCGGGCCCAAAACACCTCCTAAGCTTTGTTGATGCATCCTAAACCCTGACAAAACTTTTTATGTCTGGCTTTCTCGCATTCACACAAATTCCACGGTTAATTCTTTACCAATAATCCAGAAACGGCTTCTTTGGACAATTGAGTTGTTACTCTCAGTGAATTTTACAATGACTTCAGTATATGGGAATCGCTTGCATATATTAAACACATCATAAATATAAATTTTAGTATCTCGTCTATTTCTTTCTTTTAATGTGAAGAAGATTCCACTTCTTTCTTCCTGTTTCTTCATTTCCTAATTTTCCTCATCACCCGTTTGTATTTTGTATGAAGCGCTTGGAGTTATAATAAGTCGTGTCGGCTCTTCTTTCTGCCTTGAATTCATTTTAGGGTTTTTTTTTGTTACTTTTCAAAGGCTTTAGATGTGTCAAAATATCGACTTAATGCAGAGAAGATAAAAATGTATAAAGAACAAATAAAACAAATTGTAATTGTCATTGGTGAGGTACGTCATATGAGTACGGCTGTACAATATATTCATTATTTCCACTAAACTATTTACTAGTTTTAATACATAGCTGCATTTTTATATGGGGTGTTGTAATAATCGGATTGCACTGTAATATATTGGACAGATATGATTTGTTTGGGGTAAATCTCATGAACAACAACAAATTAATGAAAGAATATTTCAGACACAAAAGAATTTGTAATATCTGGCCACATCATTGAGCTAATGAACCAACCACACTCATATGGATTAACCGCTCACGATCAAGTTCTCAGTTAAGTTTTATTACTCACATTCATGGAAAGACTTGGAAGAATGGAAGTGCATATCAGGAGAGGGAACATTTATACTGTCAGGGCAGGGCTTGAAGTGGGGATATTGAGTAGGTGGTAAGCCAGTAAGCACCGCCCCTTGTATAAGCTCCACCTCCTACAGACCCGCGGTTTTGTAAGAAAGTGCGGGGCTTATACAAAGGGGTGGGGCTTAGCGGAAGAAGAGGTATCAGTATGCCATAGCAGCATATACCGGCCCACTTCGAGCCCTTCGTCAGGGCTGAGAGTGGAGGTGTATATGGGGACCGCCAGATCTCCATTGACTTCTTTAACATTCAGTTTTTTTATACCACCACTTCTGAATGTCTATATCCTCACTTCTAAATTTCCATTTGTAATTACAAACCAGATCCACAAGGAGAATACATTGGATGGTTGGAGACACACAGAAATGCCCACATTAGTTTGGACATGATGCATTATAAGCCTTGAGCATAAGCAAAGTGAGAAGAAAAGCTCAACCTCACTGTAAGAGCTTTTACAGTTATATAATGAAATTATGCTGTTTAATTGTTTCACTTATGGATTATGTGCTGGAAATTGAAATTACTTTGATTAATAAATTTAATTCTCCATTATTTTGACAGCAGTCTGAAAATGAAAGAAAAAAATAGCTGGCAGACTGTATCCAACAGGTATTAAGAATGATGTTGCCACAATCAGGGCTCAAAGTGGGGGTGTATATAGAGGTATACCATACCGCCAAGAATTTTTTTATTAAAAAACTATAAATCTCCATTCACTTCTATTATTTTCTATGTTTCCATAACGCCACTTCCTAATGTCCATAACACCACTTCTAAATGTCTATACCGCCACTTCTAAATGCCCATACTGTCATTTTTAAATTTACTCTTTGATCACTGACTACCATGTACCATGCCAAAAGCTATATTTTTGATATAGTACCTAGTCATAATACCAGCATTAAAAAATCAACAACAATCAACAAAATAAAATAAAATTATAGTAAAAAAAATATTTGTATTACATTGTCTCCGCTCCTGCTCCTGACTCTATCACTACTCTCTTCCTGCACCTGACTCTATCCCTAATCTCTTCCTGCTCCTGACACTATCCCTACTCTCTTCCTGCTCTCTTCCTGTTGATCCTGCTCCTGTTTCTATCCTTACTCTCTTCCTGCTGATCCTGCTCCTGACTCTATCCCTACTCTCTTCCTGCTGATCCTGATCCTGCTCTGACTTTATCCTTACTCTCTTCCTACTGATCCTGCTCTCTTCCTGCTCTCTTCTTTTTCCTGCTCTCTTCCTGCTCTCTTCCTGTTGATCCTGCTCCTGACTCTATCCCTACTCTCTTCCTGCTGATCCTGCTCTCTTCCTGCTCTCTTCCTGCTCCTGACTCTATCCCTACTCTCTTCCTGCTGATCATGCTCTCTTCCTGCTCTCTTCCTGCTCCTGACTCTATCCCTACTCTCTTCCTGCTGATCCTGACTCTTCACTCTGTCCTTGCTCGTCCCGGCTGTCTTTGAGGTTAGGGAGAGGCTATATTATTATTTTCCACATGAGTAGAACACAGCCGTTCTGGAAGAGGTGAGATGAGCCAGTGTGTAGGCAAGACGGGGACATATGCAAATTCAAGTAAAGGTTTCCTTCTTTTTGCACTGTCAATACTTTTGACCATACTAATTTTATATGGGAATGATGTGGAAATATTACCATAGGGTTTCACTAACTCCTCACTCGCAGGAGTTTAAATACAGGGGGATCCAGCATCAGGACTCTGCTCAGAGCACAGCCGAAGGATGTGCAAGTGTTCAGGATTAGAGTTGTTCTAAAGTTAAACACATGCAGTGTCATCACAAAAATAGGTGACAGGTGATGAGTTTTTCACCTTGTCACATAGGAGACTGTGGCGGCAGAATAACAGATTTTTTACTTTACACTTTTTTCATCTAATTTGAATAAGATATGGGGTGTATACACCAGTGGATGTATGTTATTAAAAATATATACAGCCGGCAGCTGAATGTTGGCTGAATCTATTTTAGAATAGTGTAGTAGTAGAAAATAATATTTCTGAATGGAGTAGTATGCTGAACGCCACATCTGTTTATAACGCTGATAGCTGCTGACACAGGGTAAGATTAGGGTCAGGCAGCGAGGAGATGATGGAACATAGAAGAGGAGGTTTAGGTATAGGCAGGGGGGAGGTTATGGAGCATAGAAGATGAGGTTTAAAGTTAGGCAGTGAGGAGGGGAGGGATGGGATTAGGCTGCAGGGAATTAAGGGTTAGTCTGTGGAAAGGTGAAGGTTAGGGTTAGGCTATGGGGAGGTGAGGGTTAGGTTCTGGGAAGGTGAAGGGGAGATTTAGCCTGTGGAGTGGGGAGGGTTGGGGTTAGGCTGCAAGAAATAGAGGGTTAGGCTGTGGGCAGGTGAAGGTTAG
>JABWIB010002006.1:6634-26522 GCA_016617825.1 Platyplectrum ornatum | reverse complement strand
TGCACAAACACAATGGGAGAGGAAAGCCAGCTATGTACTGTTCACACTGACTGAAAAAGCTGGATAAGAGGGACAATCCCTTCTAAAAAGCAGCCTCTGAACACCAGCTTTCAGTAGCCGGCTTTTTGTAAATGGAGCGTTCACACTGAGTTTAGAAGCTAGCTTTTTCACTGCAGCCATATTTTTCATCAAAAAAACAGCTAATTTGAGATAATGTGAACGTGATATAACAGTAAAGAAAATGTACTGTCAGAAGCTGGTTGATGGACAGGTCTGTAGGGGAATTAGACTTGTTTATTCTATTTATCTGAGGACCAAAACTTCTAAAACATAATTTCATTTTGCAATCCTCATCTCAAAGCAAAACACCAGCGATGTGATACCTGAAAGGCAAAAGCAATGAGCACTAAAATCTATTCTTCAAATGTACAAACCTTTATTACCTGTTTTTGAGAGATCTTGTATAATGTCTATTCTCTTATGTCCCCTTTGGGTATCATTTCCTCAATGGGAAATTTATATGTGGAACTTCAGCTATCCCGCTACTCGAGACATTTTGCAATCACATTTGATCTACCTTTAGTGTTTATGTAAATTTGGAAAATATATTCATAGTATTTTAATTGTTCAAGTGTCTTTATGATTTTCTGTTTCATAAGCTACAGAAATCAAATTATGGTTAAAAAAAAACAAAACAGAAATAAAGTTTAGTAAGTGATTTGCTTTCTCATCTTTTTAGCATTTGTCTAATTTTTATATATATGTGACATAAACTCCTCATGTGACTGTTTAGGCTAGGGTTAGGCAACCTGCGGCTCTGCAGGTGCTGTCAAACTACAAGTCCCAGCATACAACACATGACAGCACCTGGAGAGCCGCAGGTTGCCTTTCTCTGCACTAGAAGATTGCTTTACCCCAATATACCATCAGGTTAGTCTACCTGCTGCACCCCCTCTATGTAGCACTACTAGCTCCAGAATGCTTTAACAGCATAGACACAATTGATACCTGACAAAGCATGCTGGGACTTGTGTTTTGACAACACCTGGAGAGCCGCATGTGTTAAACATGTTACATTAACAAAAAGTCACACAATTGACTCTTTATTGGAAAGCTTGAGCCTGAGTTGCGAATTGCGCCTGAATTTGTGTTTTTTGCTTCGTTTTTTTTATTTTGTGTGCTTACGCGCACAAAGCTGAATCGGCCGCTATTGAGGCGCTCATTAGCGACTACGCACCTCTGCGCTTCTGTGTTTTTGGACACCGAATAATGGCTATGCCAGGATATTTTAATGAGACGCAAGACGCTAAACTGCCGACATGAATGATTGCGCATTGCGCTTTTTTGCACGCAATTCATAGTTGCACTTTTTGGCCAAAGAAACGCAGCTCTGGATTGCACGCAGTGTGTTAGTATGCAGCGCCTGCACCTGCACTGTGCTATGGATCTCTCCATAGTAATACTCCTCAGTCCTGGTAATAACACTGCTGTGTGACTGGATCTCTCCATAGTAATACTCCTCAGTCCTGGTAATGACACTGCTGTGTGACTGGATCTCTCCATAGTAATACTCCTCNCTCCATAGTAATACTCCTCAGTCCTGGTAGTGACACTGCTGTGTGACTGATCATACTAATACTGAATGCTTTTTCCATACATCCCGGCTGCTCCATTGTACATTAGAACACTTGCTCGTATGTATCAGTCCCCATTCTCCTGTAAGCTTATGGGTAGGACCCTCTCCTCACCCAGTCATATCTTAATGATTGCTGAAATTGTAAAGCACTACATAACCGCTACATAACCCGTTGGTGTTATATAAAAACCGGTCAATATATAAATAAACCCTGGTCCTGATTGTGTATAGAGAATCATTATTACACCAATCTGTCAATGGTATCATTGGTTTCTTTATTTTCTAAGATGAAATTGTGAGATGTAATATGTAATCAGTGTACGGTGTCTGATCACCCTGCAGGGACGTTACCAAGACAATCTTCTAACAAACGTGACAGGCACAATGAGAGCGGGCAGCCTTAGTTCAATATGTTTGCTGCTATGTAATCCCTACTTTCAGTGTCTAATGAAGACCCCAGGGTCTGCACACGTGAGATAATGCTTGACCCCAGGATTTAGCTGCATTTACATTCCTTACATCCTCTGGGCCGAGCTGTGAACACTTGCAATGAATTCTCAGGTGTCTTCACAAGTCATGATATGAATATGACTGTCCTTTACTCTCTCTTGTCCGTGTACGACCTCTCATAAAATACAAATAATAGAAAGTTTCCTAAAAATATTAACAAAATCATATGCTTAATATGCAACAGTGTGTATGTAACTCCAGTGGCGTCATTATCGTTGAAGCATGGAGTGCTGCTCCTACTGGACCTACAGGAGAGACCTACTGGACCTACTGGAGAGAGGGGACTCCTGACAACCAGAGCCTGATTAAGACTTTATGTGGTCCTACAGTGGGGTGGGGGTGGCAGTGTGGTCCTGGCAGTGGGGGTGTATACGGGGGTATGCCATACCGGCACTTCTCTCACTGATGTAATTAAAAAATGTCAAATCTCCATTGGCTTCCATTATATTTTGGGTTTCCCTACCGACACTTCTAAATGTCTATGCCACCACTTTGACCACTGGTCCTACGCCAGTCTTATATGTCTACGCACGTCTTATATGTCTGCCTTTACATACGCATATAGATATGGGGGCACCCAACTGTTATAGAATATAGAATATATATAATTATATAGTGTTGGCTACAAACGTCATGACATCACAACGTTGCCCTGCGCATGACTGGGAAGAGTTGTAGAGATGCACCATGAGCCCACAGTGTGTAATAATAGTGTGTTACTGGTTTGGGGCCATTGTAAAGCCTCTCAAAAATTTTGAAAAAACAGAGCCTGGTTTGTTGGCCCCCTGCGACCCCCGGGCCCTAAAAAGGTGGCTAGGTTGCCTTGTGGATTCTGCATTCATAAATCCATACCTTATGCACCAATATCCAGACTGGAAAGCAATATTATGGATTATCCCACATAAATGGTATTGGTAACAGAGATCTAATAAGTTATAGAGGAATTAAAAATCAAATACAGAAATTTGACGCAAATATATTTAATAACCAAAAAGCGATCTCATAAAAATACAAAAAATGGAAGTGTAATTGTTGTCAAATATAAAATTGCAGTAAATAAAGCAGATTATTGATTACAAAGATAAGCCGGTGGGATGTTAAATCCAGGAGGATGACAAGTTGGTAAGCATGTAATGAGCCTTCACATCAATCCTCCGCAATGTTATTGACTGGCGCTTTGTAAATAAGCCTTTTCATTTGCAAAGTTTGGAGAGCTGAAGAATTGCTGCCGAGTTCTCCCTTCTCTGTGAAATAACGTCAAAGAAAGGAAAAGGGACCATAAAATGAACACAGACATATGTTCGGGAATGTTTAATGTTTATTACATACAAATATAGCATCTGTTACGGTTATGGTTTTCAAGGAGTTCAGAATTTTAAGTATACGTGGACAATAACTAATTAAGGATGTTTTCCTTTCCTTCCAACTGTTAGGTTTTCATCCAATATGTTTTTTGTTTAAAATGGTTGTTTGGCTTTAAGTAGAGAAGCTTGTTTAAAGAACTATAATATGCTGAACAAAGTTAAGTAGAATAAAATATAATTACCCGTTATTATTTTTTCATATGGTAAAGAAGAGCATAATTGTCTATTATTTTACGGTAATCTTTGCTTAATCATGAGACGCTCAGTCTGTTCTCAAATTCATTTCTTAAGTCTATAGAACTCCTGGAAAATCACGAAACATTAAAAATATTGTCAGACTTAAACCCATCAACTCAACCAAAGCTGGTATGACTCGTTGATGATGGAGATGGCATGACGTTGACTTACTTTTTCGACAAGCCGCCAAGAAAAATGTTGGGTCCCAGTACAGCAACTTGACTGGGGCTCCCTTATATTTGATCTCATCTGTATTAGGAACCTAGAATTGGAAGCTCTCACAGACGCATGTTCCCATAGTTTATGCATGTTTTAAGATACAATAACAACAAGGTTGTCGACTTGCTAACATTTGGGGAATGTCTCCTGCTATCCAAGTGATTCAATATAACACACCACACAGACGCCAGACTTATGTGATCCTGCATACCCATAGTAAAAGTATGAATTTGCCATTCAGGGGGCTGCCCCACCCACATGCTAGCGGGTTTTAGTCTCTCACTGAAGGGAGAAACCAAAACTGGAGAGGGAACAAATAAAAGTAAAACAACAGCTCCAAAATATTACTTTACTTCCATTCAGCAGTTCATATTTAGACACATCAGATCAAATACAGACTTCCACATAGTACTCAATTTACGGACACAGATTACGTCTGGTGTTGTTAGCGTTAAGTGCATGCTTTGGGAAGATGTTGGATCTTTTGCTGATGGATTATGTTTTCGTACGCAAGCAGATCCATGTGTAGGCCCGTTCCAAAACAGTTGCATGCCTGCACCTCCATGATATGGTGCATCACATGTTAGATCCCAGCAGGAGGGAGGAGTGATGTGGTAGATCTCTTACCTTTCCATGAGGATGATCAGGTCTGAATCCAATGCATCTTCATTTTCCAATGTTGGACACAATGCAATGTAAATGTACAGCTTATTTAATTGTAAATTGAGTCTGTACTATACAAGTTCTGAAACCATGCAATCCAGACCTGAATACAACTGAGTGAACCCTTGTGATGTCTATAAATATTAATAAAAAAGAACATAAAAATATATTTTTAATGCTAAATTTCTTTTTTTGAGTGTATTTTTAGTGCATTTGTATTGTGACTGAAGCTCCTGCACAAATCATATCCATTGTTTCCAGTATACATTACAGAAAATACCTTATGCTTGTTTATCGGTTTCTAGAGGATGGGCAACATAACTGGTCAGGTACTATCACATTGCGATTGGCTGTGGACTTGATCCTGATGTAGTAGACACAGATGATTTCCACATGCCAAGGACTGGGAACTAACATGGGATGTACCATCGCTTCATACAATTTATTAGGCCGCCAATTAACCTACCGGTATGTTTTTGGTGTGTGGACGGAAACCGGAGCACCTGGAGGAAATTATCGCAGACCCGGTGAGAACATACAAACTCCACACAGATAAGATCCTATCTCAGATTCAAAGTTGCAACCTTAGCACTATGGGGCCGATTCAATCCGTGTTTTAGAAGCTGATCGTGTGCTTTTTTTGCGTCTATTAAGGTGCATCTTTTTATACGCACTCAATGGAGCCGCAAGCTGAAAGCGTGAGTTTTGTCCCTTAAGCTGTTTGCCTAAAGGATTGAATCGGCCCCTATGAGGCATCAGTGCTATCACTAAGCCATCCGTGCTGCGTGGTTCTGCGCCTTCTCTGGATCACACCTTTAATCTCTCACCTATTTTCCTGTGGTCAAATATATCGGCTTGTGTGTCAGTAATGTTTTGGGACCTTTCAGTACAGAAAAATGGGCTCTCTTAAAATAAGTACTTAATTATTAATATATATTAATGTTTAATATTGTTGTAAAGTATCTTTCCATCACACAACTCTCTTAACTTGTTTCCTTAATATAAAACACTTTGTAGAAATATTTCCTATACAGGTATTTTATAATTGCCTTCCATAAAGATAGCTGTCACAGTGTTATGATATATGTGTAATAATATAGCAATATATATGATTGCAGTGCTAGTCAGCATTTATTATCAGGATGTCATTTTCAGGAATAATAATATACTTGCTAAACAGACATTACAGGAAATACGCTGGATAAGTGGTTTATGTAGTGAGAAACTTTAACCCAATAAGTTTATTAGATAATGAAGACATTTTATGAATGACGGCAGACATTATGGCTCATTCAGGGTCAGATATATGTATTATTACTCGACAAGTTGTTTTTCTACTCTGCACCCTAAGAACGCCGGCAGTTCACCAGGGAGGGGCTGCACTGGTAGGCCGCTGTTTCTGGCACAGATTTCTACCCGAGCGTTAGAATAAACCATCTGCTGTGCAGTCGTCCTGTCTCTTATCAAGGCATCTGGTTCCCACTGTGAAAAATACATTGAAGAATTATGACAGCTGTTTCAAAAATGTAAAAAAAAATACTTCAACAACTTAATTATTCATTACGGCGGAAAAAGTGGGGATGTTGCCCATAGCTACCAATTAGATTCAAGCTCTCAGTTTAATTTTAAATGCTGGAGAATGTGAACTTGAAACTGATTGGTTGCTATGGGCAACCCCACTTTTCCTATACTTTAGTAAATTTAGGCCCAAGTCTAAGAGGTCAGGAATAAATTGTTCTATGGGTTCTTACGGGACTCTTTTGCAGTGGTCAGAAACACTGAAGATGCTATTTTAGATACTACGTCTCATAAGGATGAGATTTTCTATGAATATTTCTTTATTTCTCTGGATTTGGAAGATTTGTCATAAACAGTTATGAGTAGAAGACGCGTTCTTTCTGGTTGTGGTGTACACCAGTAATTATATAAGATGAAATGTTACTTTCACAATGACAACGTTCTTCATGAACTACAATAGGAGCGTTCCTCAACTGCCGAGGGAAATTATTGTTTACACATCTACTAACTTGCAGGTTCGATTGTGGATTTCATCTTTGTTTATTCTCAGTGAATGTAATAAAGTAATAATAGGGTGTAACAAAGCCCATTGTGCTAGTAACAGACACATACAGTCGTCCACAAGAAGTGATTGTCTGAGCTGATTCTCCTGTAAAAAAAAAATAAACCTTGTCATTTAAAGCTACAATTCATCAGGATACTTATAATAAAAGTTAGGCCTAAATTTACTAAATTGCGGGACTGAAAAAGTGGGGATGTTCCCCATAGCAACCAATAAGATCTGGACCTTAGTAACAATAGATCTTTCGTCTTCATTTACAGCTGGGACGGAGATTATTTTATTAAACATGCCGTGTTGGGGACTGTTAAATTCTTATTAATACTGCTGGTGGAGAACGTATTCAATTAAAAAATACTGTGTCTCATGACGGTCAAAAATCAATCAATAAATAGATTTATTATGATGAAAAGAAACGAACATTAAGATCAAATTAAAATCATATTATCAATTAATATAAGACGAGTCCTCTTTACTAGAAGCACATACGTACCTCCAGGGATATGTGTGATGGTGAATAATAAGAATAAGCTTTGGGTGTGATACCCAGTTATTGTATATTTACAGTAACATCTTCAACCCTCACATACAGTATCTCTGAACAAAGCGACGCCATCTTTGCTAGTTTTTCCACCCTTGCTTGTGTGTCCCAATGCAAAATGGAAAATGCAATGGAAATTAAAATCTTTTGTAGTTACTGAATTTATGTTTTGATCATTGTAAATATTTGCGCTCATATTAAATCCAACTTCCACAGAATGTTTGAACAACTTTCTCTACTTAATTCTAATGAGTACATCAGATGTTGCCCATAGCAACCAACCAGATTGTAGCTCTTACTTTCCTTATACATACTAAAGAATGTCAACTAGAAATGGATTGGTTGCTTTGGGCAACATCCCAGCTTTTAGATCAGTAAATCTAAAATCAAAACGTGTTTGACCTGTATTAAATATTAAGGACACAAGCAGAATGCTGGGTATGGAGGGGTTCTAGATGTGCCCGTCCCATTTTAGAGCACTGATTTTAGGCTGAATGGTGACTGGCTGTGCACCTTCTCCTATATAAAAGAAATGCCAGTCTATACCAATACCTCAGACCCAATAAGGGGGTTGCTTTACACTCTTGAATTCTTCATTGAAATCACCCATGTTTAGTATTAATTCCATAGACTGCAATGTGCAGATGGAGCCTCCCGCAATGAAACTGTGATGACCAAAATAAAAACGATGAATGTTTTCTCACTGTAGCAAAATTAAGACAAATCTGAACACACACTAGCATTTTAATGAAAAAAAAAAATAAAATAAAATAAAGTGTAAAACAAAAATGTAAAATATCGGAACATTTCCCAACGTCTGGGATGCACACAGCAACTTTCATGAAGCAAGGCCAACAGAAGGCACTAAATATATAACTATAGAGGCACCTACGGCACCCCGAGAACTAGCATTGGCCCAATTAACTTGTTATGTGTAGTAAATGTGAACGGTAATAAACATAACTATATTACAGTTTACAGATGATGAATGATCCATATACATGTTGCATGAATCCTTAACAGGTTTCTGACTTTTTTATTGTTACTACTAATAAATGATTCTATATATTACAGATTTTCTCAGTACCGCACTGATTATCAGCCTTGTTTTCATGTACATTATGCAAAACCAGAACTTGGTTTAAGGGGAAACAGGCAGAAATTTGACATGTGGACCCTGGGGTTGAACTCCTCTTGTAGTGTTGGGTTAGAGCGATGCCCTGATGACATGAACTATTAATTTTTAATAAGCATTCCTTATGTGGGGTCCCTATGAACAGTTGACGTGTTTTCTTTGGCTGCTGGCCACAAATCATATTTTCCACCAGAGGATATTCTTGCCTGAGTCTGCCGTTCAGAATACAATAATGTATTAATGTAGTAACTTATGCAACCAATGTATGATTTGTTTCAGGCCATGCAAATGTATCACTGTATATATCTGTGCAACAGTTCTTACTGATACAGTATTGTTCAAAATGTTTGTCCAAGAACAAATGTAAAAATGTCATGAAAATAAATATATATATATATATATAATGTAATGAATTGTATGTAAAAACAATTCATAAAAAGGACACACAAATAAAAAACAAATAGAATAATATAGTTGCATTTTCAAAATTGTATATAAATGTTGATTTCTTTTAATTATTGTTTAATTATGGCTTTTACTAGTGAATAGCATCATGACGCATAGACAATGTTTTATTTACATACCAGCATGTGCTTTTGTTAGGGAGAATACAAACACTTATAACGTTACTAATACCACTATGCCCCCAAAAACCCAGGTTCAGACCTTGTTTTTTTTAACCTGGTTTTTCCCATGTCAAAAAAAGACCCCTTTTCCACTGCTACTAAGCGGCGGCAGTCTGACAGCCGGAAGAGGGCAGTGTGGTGGGCAGACGTCATCCTGAAACCACTCTATTCCCAGAACAGCTTTGTTTTTCAGGTAAACCCAGGTCGCTGCTGTTTTCATCATGACCCAGTGATAATCCTGATGAAAACCCTACATGGGTCCCGGTACATTCAACCCACTTGCCGCATGGAGATGTCAGGAGATGTGTAGATTTTAGGTGGAGTTTCTGACAATAGCTACAACACTTTTACATTACAATATTATTATCTGTGGAACAGTGAGTTGAATGAGGCTGACGTCACCCATTCATCTTGCTAACTGTAGACATGGATACCCCCCACTATTAGTAATAAATGGAGTTGATGTCACCCATTCGTTGCTATCTGTGATATTAATGTAGTGAAAAGAGCTTCTTAATGATAAGCGAAGAGTGGGAATTAGGGAATTTCACCATGTGAAGCAGACCTTTCCCTTTTTTGAGAAAACTATATATGACCACAAATTACATATACATATATATCGTGCCTCCACCAGAAAATGTGCGACTTAAGGCAAGGACCAATGGACTCAAACCTGAAGTGATGTTTCAAAGCGGGTCGATGCGCAGGGTCCACTGATGTTCAGCATGGCTCCAGCAGTAAGTACCGACAGTAGGATGAGAGCTAATGTGAGTATCAATGGCCAGACCTCTCTCTCTCCAGGGCCTGGGACAAAAGTCCCGGGAGTCCCCTCGGTGATGGAATCCATGGCACCCCAGCTTGGCGTAGATGGACCAAGTTGCTGTTATCTCATAAGAGTTTATGTTTATATTTTCCTATAGTGTCTCTTTGAACGTAGACCTTCACAGATATCTGGTGCGTTCGGGCCAGGGCTCGAAGTAACGGTGTATACGGGGGTATGTCATACCGGCACTTCTCCCACTGATGTAATTAAAATACTACAAACCTCCATTGACTTCTATTATATTCATTGTTTCCATACCTCCATTTTTAAATGTCCATACCAGCACTTCTTAATTTCCACTTTGACCACTGGTTCGAGCAATGCCAAAATATGTAAAATACACCACAAAATCAGGTAGATGGGTTTTGCTGTAATTTTAAACCTGCCTGGAAGACACATCACTCTTCACAAGTTGTTCTTGCAGACTTAGCCACTGTGAAAATTGATATTTTGTGAAATATAATAAATGCTTTTTCTAATCTAAGAACAAAGACCTATTTCAGATTAGAAATTTAATTAACTATAGTCAACAGAAACGGCATGTGTTTTTGGAATGACATCCAAATTACAGTTCATAGGGAGAACATCAGACCATTTAAAGATTAGATTCTGCAGCATGTTAGCAGAAGTGGAAATTAACATAATACACACATTGTTTGAGAACTTTGCTATATTTCATGGTTCGGTTGAAAAAGTAATAAAACCGATCAAATTTATATTGGCAACAATGTTCTGTATTATAATAGTAAAACAGTACAGATGACAGACACATAGTTATTGGATATTGTTCACTAAGTTCTTGTGTAATCAGGTGGATACTTCTAGATTCATATTTTCATTTTGATTATTCAATTCTTTTTTTTTATATACTTTTATTTATGAGGAAGTTGATCTCGAGATTTAACGCATGAAATTCACACAATAGATTAGAATTTATTTTGACAACCCAGACACTTTGTGCCTCAACAGACTCGTAGAATTTGTCATTGTAACTGTACCTGTATGAAGGGGTTGGTGATCGCATAAAGTCTCTGCCCCCAATAAGTACCCAGGCAAAGAGGTAAAACAGGATTTTCCTCCAAATACTATTGGCTCCATTGTAAATGGTCAATTTGTCCTAAACCCTGTTCTTTGGGGGCTGTCCTGTCCTCTCTGGAATTAATATATAGGGCTGTCCTATCCTCTCTGGAATTGATATATAGGGCTGTCCTGTCCTCTCTGGAATTAATANTCCTCTCTGGAATTGATATATAGGGCTGTCCTATCCTCTCTGGAATTGATATATAGGGCTGTCCTATCCTCTCTGGAATTGATATATAGGGCTGTACTATCCTATCTGGAATTGATATATAGGGCTGTACTATCCTATCTGGAATTGATATATAGGGCTGTCCTAACCTCTATGGAATTGATATATAGGGCTGTCCTATCCTCTCTGGAAGTGGAATATACTGTGTCATCTTTTGTATATATTTATTTCACTACCAAAGCAACACTTTATTTTTTAGTTTCTTTCTTTAAAATTTAACCACAAAATATCTCATATATGTATTCAGTAAATAAATGACTAAATTGTCCATAACTTAAGATTTTTCAGGCTAATCATTTAGTCTAATCATTCTTTTTAATGCATAAGCTGTAATATAAGTAAAACATGTTATTATGCCAATATTCCCTTGTCTAAGAAGTATTCTGATCCAAACAATTAATTACCACGAATGTTGTTGAACTGTAGGTGATGCTGGAGAGATCTCCTGCAGTAACGAACTGATTAGGAGAGAAATTATCATTTAAGCTTCAACAGGCATAAATGTATATTACACCAGAAAGCATTCATTCAGGTACACAAAATCATTTAAGGATTAATTCAAATCCATTATAATTATAGCATGCATTGAAAAGTACACAAGTGCTGACTACCGCTAATTATCCACATCTCTAGTTGTGACGCTTAATGTAGATTTAAATTATTACTTTTTGACACACATTCATAGAAAATATAGTAGAAAACATGTTTAGACAAACAAAAAAAACTTTTAAAACAGAGAAAATGTATTTTGTAAAACTTTTACTTGGCTAAAGCGGGAGAGAAGGGGGAAGAGTTACAACGTGAGTTAGAGGAAGACAGATAAATGAGAGAAAGAGAATAGAAAGAGCTGGGGAAGGAGAGAGAAATAGTAAGAAGAGACAGAGAGAGAGAGAGAGAGACAGAGAGAGACAGAGANAGGAAGGTGAGGAAGAGAAAGAGAGAGGAAGGCAAGGGGCAGAGAGAGAGAAACATAAAGAGGGATATAGAGAGAGAGAGAAGAAGGTCAGGGAGAGAGAGAGAGAGAGAGAGAGAGAAAGGGGGGAGAGGGCCAGAGTGGCAGAGAGGGAGAGAGAAGAAAAAACAGGGGGAGAGGGAGAGAAAGAGAGATGAAGGTAAGGGAGAAAGAGAAAGGAAAATAAGTAAGGGGCAGAGAGAGAGAAAGGTAAGGGGGGAGATAGAGAGAGAGAGAAGAAGGTCAGGGAGAGAGAGGGGAATGTAAGTGGGGGAGAGCGAGGGAAAGAGAGAGGGGGAGGTAAGGTGGGAAAGAGAAAGAGAGAGGAAGGTAAGGGAGAAGAGAGAAATAGAGAGAGGAAGGAAAGGGTGAAAGAGAGAGAGAGAGAGAGAGAGAGAGAGAAAGAGAAGGTAAGGGAGTGAGAGAGAGAGAGAGATAGAGAAGGGTGGAGGGAGGAAGTAAAACAACTGTTTTCTACATATTTTTGTTCACAAATCACAACAATTAAATGAAATATATAATTATATAAATGTTTCATCTGTCTGTGGAATCAGCCACCTCTGATTCCTCATCTGTCAGGAGTCTGTGAGATTCTGTAGAGTAGATCTTCGCTCCTCACACACAATTGTCATTTTAGTTGATGATCCTTTCAAATCAGCTCCCTCCAACAGATCACCAGGATTCTGTACTGCGGAGTGTGATGTATGACGATACTCACAGGTAATCAGCTAGGGAATTGCAGCAGGTCGATTGCACAGTTAGTAGACTATGAGCTTTAATGTTGTAATAACAAGTGCTGGGTTAATTCTAAATGATAATTGTAGCTGTGAAATAGTTCTAATACATTAGTTGTAGTTGAGCCCTATTATAGATAGTTGTACCATTGACTTCACTACTCTCATGTTAAATGACTGCTGGTCACATGGATGGGAAATTACCCTGGATTTTGGGTATAGGATCATTATAGTGGCAAACACGTAACTATATATAAATGGAAAGTACATATATTTTACAGTATAGGGGAGTTTTTAACTATTGTTCAAATATATGCTACAGCCATGATGGGAAGGGTCAGCATGTTGCAGAAATTGTGGAAGTGGATTGTATCTGCTGCAGCAATGGAGGAATAATGTTATAGGGCAATGGTTCCCAAATTTACTCAGTCGAGGCACCTTAGGGTCTCCATAATTGTTCAAGTTTTTGAGTCTAAATTGTGTAATAACTATTCAGGTAAAGACAGAAATACTTCAGGTGACATCAAATCTTGTGTAGCTCCTATACAAGACGTAAAATTGCGCCTCTAAGTAACACCAGCAACATTAAACCACATTGACAAAAACATTCTGCGGCACCTGAATGAGAGCTCCTGTCACCCCAGGGAGCCTAGGTACACAGTTTGGGAACCACTGTTATAGGGGTTGATGTGGTCATGTACTTTGTATGCACCTCTATCTCTGTGTCTCTCTCTTGATCACTGTATAAATAACACGGAGGATTTAATTGAATATAACAAAATAATTGCATTTACGTTGCTAAACATTTGAATTTATCACTAGATTAACTCATTTATAGGCAAATGTTCCTCTAAAATAATCATGTTAAAAATGTCTACTTGCAAATGACCTGTGTGGGTTTTATTGAACGAGAGGTTCTCTAACCAGCCCTTCAGTTGGGAATGCTTGTTACATTAGGACCCCGGCTCTTTTATCTATCAATCTCTCAATCTAGAGGGAACATTGGTTTTGAAATCTCTGTGACTGCTAACAATGACACAATAATACCCAACTCTAGTGCCCTCCTAATTTATCCTTCTCCGAGTTCTGCGTACTATGTCACTCGCGAACAAAGGATCCTTCCAAACAGCTAAATCACCATCTATTCATATCCCAAATTGACTTCTGTAACTCCATCTTATCCTTTCACTCCAAAGATCTCTGCATTATTATTCTCCTAGTTATGGAGCAGATTCAGAGGTAGATGTAATTTGGTTTAGGTGAAATTCAAAATGTGCCGACAGAATAACATTTGAGATGTGATGTTTCCTTGTCAGAACTGTAAATTGCAGTATTTTCAGTAATTCACTATGTGTCCAGTATGTGTGAGCTGTAAAGAAATGCAAAATATATCCAGGCCCGATACTAATTTCAATTCATTTGGACCATATGCATTGCAGCCAGATTGGATTTGCTCTTGTTTCGGTCTGGTATGGTGTAATATGTACAGCGACAGTCCTGAAATTAACCTTCCAGAATGAAAGTGCTGACAGGGTTAACCTATCGCCATTCTTTTATCTGACATAAGTGGAAGTGGTTCAATGGATTGAAGGGGCGTTCGTTGAATGACAAGACAGGATCCCTGAAAGAAGGCACCGCAACACATTCCATATGGCGTATTAAACACCTGGGAACCATCAAGTGAGTTTTTTTTCCCACTTTTTGCCCAACCATTATCCTAATATGCTTATCCTTACCCTAACCCTGCCCACCCTAACCCAGCTTAACCCTAACTTTCCCCCTTCTATTAACCAGTCCTTTCCAGCTGCCTAACCCAATCCTACCCTTTCTACACTCCATCCATTCCTTATAGTCTAAACCTAACCTTACCCTATGCTTCATCTCCTCCTAAACCTAACTCTGCCCCTTAATCCTCCATCCCCTTTCTACATAATTTGAAGAGAGAAAGGATCAGAGAAGAGAAAGGTAGAGTTAGACTATGATGAGGAGATGCAGCATAGACGGGGAGGCCATGGAGTGTGTTGAGTTATTTCTTCATTAAAGTTTTTTCGTTGTTTGGTTGCTGGGAATTGTCCTGTCAAATTAGGTCAGTTTATATTGACCAACAACACCGATGAGATTATTCTTAAGCTGGGTAGTGGCACGATAGTGTTTTTTTCAGACGATCAGTAGAAAGATTTTTTTAAACGTTCTGCCAGCTGCACAAGCTCCAATCCCAGAATGCTTTGCTATCATAATAGGTTGCAATAACACACTCATCCACCAGATGGCATTTCAATGGGAATCATGTAGCTCTGAGGATCGTTTGTTCAGTACACACTGAAGTTTGCTGCAGACATTGTGACATCTTTCATCAAAAATATTAGGAGCTGCTAATAATCATTTCAAACGACCACAGTCTGGAACGATCCTGCAGCTTGTTTGGTGAGTACACATTGGGCCAAAATCAGATTTACACTCTCATGACTTACAATCTCATGGGTAAAACCATGTTGAATTGCGGGGGGGTAAAATGAATGTCAGTGTGTGCATGCAGGGAGAATACTTTATTGTTGCATATTGCACACAGATACTGACCAGCGTTACTGTTACACTGTTATTACACTTGTGCTGGAAACATCTGAATGAGAGTATAAATCTGAATCTGGCCCACTGAACAGATATCTTCTGAAAGGGTCATTTATCTTTTGATTGGAAAGATTATCTTTCTAATATGTACCCACCATTATCAGGTTCATGCAGAGATTGTGAATAGATTGTGCTATATTACACAGTTTTTACGATGGAACGTCCCCTTTGCAACTAAGACCCACCAATCCTGCAGAAATGTCATAGCTCTTACATGGCTCTGAGTTTATGCAGTGACCGTAATTTCATATTCAAAGAAGTTAATCAAGATTCAGTTCTGTGTAAATATTAATATCACAGTACAAAATGGTATTCATAACAAAAGATTATACTTGAAAATATAAAGTTAATTCAATGTTTATTTTTTAAAGGACCTGCACCAGGGCACAAAACTCCAGGATGTCCTAGGATAAGGCGACACATTTTAATCTCACACAGCATTAAATCTTGACAATATTTAGTTTTAATCCTCGTAAGCCGGCGGATGCATTGCCTGCGAATAGAACAGTAATTCTGTCAGAAGGGTTACAACTTTTCAGTGGCGAAAGGTTGATTTGGATTCTGTTGAAGTGCTTCTAAAGTACTCTTCGACTTGACTGGATCATGCGAGGAAAGTTGATGGATTTGTGAACAAAATTGAAAATTGAAACTGTCTGTCTTTACATTTGCAGTTTTGCTGAGTTTCTGAAGAGAGATATTGAATATGAAAAGAAACATACCTTGCAGATATGAACTGTATAATGTCTCCAGCTAACACACTGGAGTAATGCATCAGATTTATTTCCTCTACACTTTAACAAGCAGTACTTGTGTTTACCCCTTGCAGCAAAGCATCTCCGCAGATTTAAGGCTGACCCCGGCAGCAATTTTTTACTTTGTCATGGCACAAGCCAAAAACAGCAGTTATAATATATATAGATCAGGGACTTGGTAGAAGGAGTCGTCCTTTTAATGTCTGTGTTAACAAAATATTACTTTCCGAGATAATGTTCAGCTTTAGGCTGTCTCAAGAAATTCATTAGACCTACAGCCTAAGATACAACGTAGGACTAGAGTGGATTTGGACATAGCGTACAGTACTGTTTATATGTTTTTAATATCTTTATTGAAATATTATTTAGACACAAATATTCAGTCTATGAATAAATGCAATGGCAAAAAAATGTCTAAAAACATAAAGTGAAGTTAAATAGATGTTCATTAGCATCTCATTAGTGATTTGATAAAAGTTTCTGCACATAACCTAAATGTGTTATATATTTTATTACCATGGTGTCACTGACACAGGCAACACCATAAATGTAATTGTATCTTTGGATTTTGTTGGGTGAGGTACACATCACAGAGCTTTATAAATGTACCCTATAATATGAACTATATTACCTTATACCTGTATTTCCTCCACACTCACCGGCTCTCTCCCTGTTTTATTACATCCCCTTCTGCTCTCTGCTCTGTCTACTGTGTTTTTCCTCGGGCTCCCAATCTGCTTTGTCTCCGTCTATTCTATATTCTCTATCCTGTGTGTCTCTTCTCCGGCTCATGATCTCCTTCTGTTCTCTACTCTCTATCCTGTGTTTCTCTTTTCAGGATCCTGTTCATCTCTGTCCCCTTCTGTTCTCTACTCTCTCTATTGTATGTCTCTTCTCCGGCTCATGTTCTCCTTCTGTTCTCTGCTATCGCTCCTGTATGTCTATTGTCCTGTTCATGTTCTGCTCTATCTCCTCTGTTCTCTTTTATCTATCCTGTGTCTTTCCTCCTGATCTTGTTCTGTTCTGTCTCCTTCTGTTCTCTACTATCTCTCCTGTATGTCTATTGTCCTGTTCATGTTCTGCTCTGTCTCCTTCTGTTCTCTACTATCTCTCCTGTATGTCTATTGTCCTGTTCATGTTCTGCTCTGTCTCCTTCTGTTCTCTTCTATCTCTGGTGTATCTCTTCTCCGGCTCTTGTTCTGCTCTCTAATCTATATCAGGTGTGTCTCTTCTCCGGTTCCTGTGCTGCTATGTCCCCTTCTGTTCTCTACTTTCTATCAGGTGTGTCTCTTCTCCGCCTCTAGAAGTCAATGGAGATTTAAAACTTTTCAATTACACCAGTGGGAAGTGCCAGTATGACATACCCCGTATACACCAGTATGTCAAGCCATGATCTGTACTAGGGCTTCATAAGAACAGGTTTATAAAAACATCTACAAATAAACATTGACCAAGCTGAGATAACATGTAGCATCTTACATAAGTAGGACAACAAGGATTTTATTAAGCAAGAGGTATGTAAGGTCTTGTCAGAGGCAATTAATGCTGAAAGGGAGGGGGGATGGGGGGTTCTAATTCAAAATGTGTGACTTTGAGAACACAGAATCCAATCCACAACATTTCATATATACTGTACATTTGTCTGTCTGCAACTCTCGCCTATCTGTAGCTACTGAGATACAAACAGCTGTCCCTTCAGAACCTGCATGATATCAAGAGGCAGGAACAGAAGAGGATAAGAAGGTAAGTGAAAATGTTGTATAGAAATGTGAAAGTAGATTTGGGGCTGGTGAGAAGCAGGGAGCATGGGGAGGTAGTTGAAAAGAAAAAAAGAGAGGGACGGTAGGAGAGCCATAAGGAAAGAAGCAGTCGGTTATTATGGGGCCATAAGGAGCCCTTTTTATAATGATCAGTGACCATCTTAATAATAGAATCTCCCATGGTGACCATCTTAATATTAGAACCTCCCATGGTGACCATCTTGATAATAGGACCTTCCATGGTGACCACATTAATAATAGAACCTCCCATGGTGACCATCTTATTAATAGAGCCTACCATGGTGACCATCTTAATAATAGGACCTCCCATGGTGACCATTTCAATAATAGAATCTCCCATGGTGTCCATCTTAATATTAGAACATCCCATCGTGACCATCTAAATAATAGAACCTCCCATGGTGACCACATTAATAATAGAACATCCCATCGTGACCATCTTAATATTAGAACCTCCCATAGTAACCACCTTAATAATAGAACCTCCCATGGTGACCATCTTAATAATAGAACCTCCCATGGTGACCATCTTAATAATAGAACCTCCCATGGTGACCATCTTAATAATAGGACCTCCCAAGCACCCACAAGTGAGCTTATTTGAAAGGGAACCATCTGTAGGTGGGAATATTTTCACCATATGTGTGACACAGTGCTTGAAGTGAGTCGATATACCAGGGTATGGTATACTGGAACTTGCCGCTAAGCTCTGCCCCTTCTATAAGCCCCATCCCCTCTGGACTGGCAATTTCGGGAGAAATGTTCTTGTTATGCTCCTCCATTCCCTACTTGTTGAAGTTCTTCAGATTTTATTACCCCCACATCTAAATTCCCTGTACATACATCCATATCTTTGTAGGTACAAGCAATATGCAGTGTTACCAATCCTGTAGTGAGAAACAAATACTCACTATTTTCATGTATGCAATAACTCCCTGTGATAATGATTATTTTGTGCATAATAGTTGGTATTTTAGTATATGAAAAGTAAATGTAAATCACTAGTTGAACCCATTCTATACATAAGTTCAATGACTGAATTTCTGTCTATAATTATATATCCAGCTATTTTTGTGCACTATCTACTAATCTTAGAGCATGACGTCTACTATATAATGTGAAGATCTTGCATTAAAATAAACAATTATAGGATCACATATTCAATGGTAATTAGAATTTCCAATTAATCCAATATTAAAGTCACAAGGTTGTAATATTTTCATGCCCTGTATTTATGGCAGTATATATGTGTGTCACTACAATGGTGTCCTCTGGTTTTATATTGTCTAACCTTTTTTGTATTCAGACTTTTTATTATTACATTTCTACCTTTCATTTGAGATTACTATTATAGTGTTTTATGGTTTGTCATTGCCAAACAATGTCATACTCAATGTTCCTACAGGCAGAAGTGATTTGTAGCAGGGTTATGCAGTGACAGTAACGCAAATCCTTTTCCCAGACATGTCTGCTGGAGCACTGATAAGTAGGTTTAGTGGGTAATAATGGGACGGAGCATTGAACTGGAGTCAGCGTACGTTTTTGCTCTCGTTCTTCCTGTGTCTCCTCTGTTTTGTGGTGGGTTGCCAGAGGTGACCCTAGGTTTTGCAGAACCTTTATTGAAGAATTACAAAGGGGCCCAGAAAACAATTAATCACATTAAAATGATGTAGTTCCAGTGGCCTAGGAATGAGAGAACAACACTGGTGCACTCTGCACTGGTGCATAAAACCCAGAGGCCACAGAGAGCACACCAGTGGTCTAGAACAACATTGCACAGCACACAAGTGAACTAGCACAACATAGACATAGGACTGGACCACATGACATGCACCCAGAGTAGTGATTTATACACAATATAGAGATGATACCAGTGACCTATACACTATATAGAGATAATA